>CABFWO010002182.1:8908-61945 GCA_902155825.1 Timema genevievae
ACATGTGTCCTTTGAACCATGTATCGAATATACATGTGTCCTTTGAACCATGTATCGAGGAGACATGAGTCCTTTGAACTATGTATCGAGGAGACATATGTCCTTTGAATCATGTATCGAGTATACACGTGTCCTTTGAACCATGTATCGAATATACATGTGTCCTTTGAACCATGTATCGAGGAGACATGTGTCCTTTGAACTATGTATCGAGTATACATGTGTCCTTTGAACTATGTATCGAGTATACATGTGTCCTTTGAACTATGTATCGAGTATACATATGTCCTTTGAATCATGTATCGAGTATACATGTGTCCTTTGAATCATGTATCGAGTATACATGTGTCCTTTGAACTATGTATCGAGTATACATGTGTCATTTGAACTATGTATCGAGTATACATGTGGCATTTGAACCATTCATTAAATACCATGTGGCATTTATACCACGATACCGTAAAGTCCCATACCATTATGACCTTGTGTATTTAGGATTAAGTATCATTTGACTCGTATGTTATTTGGACAAATGCAATTTTGGTAATAAGTATATTTTGGGAAAAGTGTCCTTTTGTTCGGGTGACATTTTGACTAGGGGTAGTTTTGTCCAAGTGTGATTGTTTCATTTGAATCAAATGTTACTTTGTTGACACGTGTCATTGTATGGCAAAGCTTCCATTACACTTTTTAATCCATCATCCCAGTACTATGCTTCTTCATTGTTTTTCAAGATACGGAGTTTCTTTGATCAGACAGTGCAATAGTTTCTCCCCCTTCGATTTATTGTACTGCAAACATTTCATGAATCTCTCGACTTGAGAGATAATCCACGTTCCACCCTAAAACTATTAAACATATTAAATTTTGTTCCGTTTTGGTGTTTAAAGTGTTATCCGTTTAGATACAAACGTGTGAATAGCCATTTGTTATAATTGGGTTGAAAGTCAATGAAATATTTAAAAAAAAAACTACCAGACATAGAACGTATTTATTTCCTTCGGCGCAAATGACAAGTCTTAATTGACCACGCACAGGCGTCTGTACTTGTATGTACGGTACTGACACGTCTAATGAATGACCTTACAGATTTATATGATTATGTACTCGTCAACATATTTCTGCAGGCTTTTCATATTTGTTTTCTGTCAAGATCCTGTACTAGGAGATGTGGACAAGAAATGTAAATTTGTTCACAAGCAATCGCTGTTAGCTGTCTTCTCACCTTTCGTGACGCAATTAAAAAGACAACTCGTCTTCATAATATGATTGTGCGCCGTAGTCCGTGAATAATACTTTGGCGTGAAGGTATAGACGTAGCGTTTAGTGGACTGAGACTCAATGCTGGTACAAGCTAAACACTTCTAATACGGATTGCTATCAAGCAAGAAATGCCATTTTCATACTCCTGCGCGAATGTGAAGCGCCGCTAGGATTATTATACTGTGGCGTGGCATGTAGTGTTGCCAAGGTAGGCAGAGTTAGTTTAAATGTGCGGGTGAAGAAGGTGTAATGTACTGGGGAAAGAGTAGTAAGCCTTCAGTACACCTTGCCGGGATTACAGCCCATGCATTCCCATCAGCGGGAAACCATAACAGTGTAGTTAACACCTTGACCCGTGTGCTCACCAATGTGGGGGTTTAATTGAGTATAAGTTCCCGTTCGGGCTACACGTGATAAATTCTGTTAAATTTGTTATTTACTTTCAGTTATTAATGTTTTTAGCCAGAGGCGCATGCAGGAGTTTATTCAGGGGGGAGGCTTAAAAATTAAAAATACTGATCAGGTATACTGGCCTATGCACTGTCTGTGTATCATATTATACTACTATAAAGCCACGTGACTGACTCACTCACTGACATTAATGTTTACCCACTTTCAGATGAGCTAGAAACTTGAAATTTGGCAAACTTATAGCTTCTAGCCTGTAACCTACGGAAAAATTCCAAAACGTTAAAAAAATTAATTTTTAACCCCCGAAAAAAAATCAAAATGGCGTAACAACTTTAAAGTCGGTACGGTATTTACAATACAATACCGGTAACTTTAAGTTGTTACGTTCAAAACAACGCTGGAATTACATTAATTTACATCCACTGCAAAGAAAAACCAGTGGAGGTTTAGGGGCAGAGCCCTCAACGAGCAAAGCGAATCAATCTTATAAAACGTTAATTCCTGACCACGTGTAGGCTTAGCTATATCGTAGGGACTGAAATATTTTTAGGAGAGTTATTTCAACATTTCATTATGTATGTGAGTATAGGAGAGGGGGTTACAAGACCTCTTTGCCCCCCTTCCCCGTGGGAGCACATCTTAGCTTATCACATCACGAGTTGGGACCAGATTACAGTTCTGAACGCATCATTTTGATCTTTGAAAGGAAATCAATATGAGAGCACTGCTCCAGGACCCAAGGAAGAACAGTTTATTATACGTCTATGATCTTGTTGGTAATAATAAGCTTGTAGTCCCGTGAGAGGCCTCGCACACGACGGATCGCCTCAAAGATAAAATTGCAGGAGGGAAGTCGTAAGAAAACTTAATTAAAACCGCTTCATTAGTTTAAACTTATCAGACCGAGCCTACACAATTTAACTTTTGCTCTTTCCCTCTCTCTTTTTTCTTTATTTTTCCGTTAGTTTAAAGTTTAGTCGAAAGAAACCATGTTATCAACACCTTGGCATGTTAACCTTCTTCAATGATCGACTTGGTCAAGGTGTATGGTCGATTGCAAAACTTATCTCATTATTATTATTATTATTACTAGCACCGCGTCTTACTACCCGTTCGGGTTATACGCACTTACGCTAATGTGCAATGGTAGGGTGATTGTGAGATGAAATGGAGGACCTACAGTTTGACGTGGAATCCGAACCACGGTGGAGGCCTGGCATTCCTCACATTCACAAGTTATGATTAATACAAGTCTTGTCAGAGGTGAAGGAAGGGTTCGGCAATCAGATAAATCTGTGCCGGGACCGAGGATTGAACCCCGGACCTTCAGCACAGAAGTCTGACACCTTAACCCTAGACCACCAGGTCACTTATCTCGTTATTCCACCCCCGTTCTCATAAAGGGTATTTTACTTTCCTGTTGTTCAAGAAACATTGTCAACTGGAGTAAAATATTATTTTGTAAGATTTTGTTAGAGTGGCTAGTGGAATGTTGTTACGTCAACCAATGGAGATTTTTTATTTTGATATACAATTATATATATTTTAGCACCGCGTCTTCTTACTACCCGTTCAGATTATACGCTTGTGTACTAATTACATCAATGGGTCGAAGATGAAAAAGTTTGGATCCATACGAAGTGTACCCGCATTTGTGTGGAAAAAGCGTAGTAAACCACTATTGCGAGAGAAGCGCCTTAGACCATGCGGCCACCGAAGTGGGTCATTTTGATATTGTTATCTTAAATTATTGTGATAAATTAACCACTAGCTGGTGTAAAAGAGCCTGATCTGAGGCAAAGAAGGAAGTGAACCCCACTTATAAAAATATACTCCATCACTCGATTCTGGGTGATGGGTTCGTTCATCTTGCATGGTTACCATTCCTGCCTCTACGGTTAGTTGGATGTTTAGTGTCATGTGCTGATGTCGTAGGTTAAGATAGTTTATAAGGTGATTGCTAATTTGATCTTGCAATCAAAAAGTGCAGATCTTTATTTATGGTTTTCAAAGTTTTAATTTTTTTTAAATGCACGAGTTCAGCCTTTTTTTTAATAGTTTTCCCGTGAATAAAAAGTTACAGATTACTTACTACTAACAGGAGAACATAGGGCAGCAGTAGGTCTTAACTGGAAATATCCGTTATTCTATTGTCGGAACCACCCAGTTCATCGTGTGTGAGTGTATATGTGAGTATTGGTGGGAAATAAAGCCGTCTCTGATTGGTCAAGGTGACTGCGAGTAATTTCAGGGCGAAGGATATATAGGCCTATATAAAAAAAAAGCGTGACCGAAGCCATCAGAACCTCGACTGGTTCAAGGTTGAGTGCATGCCCATAATAGGAGCACAGCCCCAGCAAGGAGGTATCTCTGGCACGGCGGAGGCCTAGGACAACATCTCACTACTTAGATTGCAGATTACATTTTGACACGGTTTGTTTTAGTTGTAGGTACAAAAAAATACTCTTTAAAAACAAATAAATTTGTACTTGAAGGGTTTATTTTTTGTAGATACGTTTCAAAAACGGGGTTACTTAACTGCTTAATCCGAGCTATAAAATGAAAAGGGTTAGTTAGAGATGGTGAACCAGCAATAACATTGAGAGAAGATGAGAAAACTAGCCCTTTGATAACCACCCCCCAGTATGCTCGGATGGGATTCAAACCACACCCTCCTCGACTACGGAAACCAAGAGTAACACGAATCTTGAAAATTTAGACTATGTGACCACAGATACGAGCTTTCAGGGGATTTAAGTTTGGCTCAAACGTGACTCCAACAAACTTTGTGATTAATTCTCGAGATATTTTTGTATATGCTCCATCATACCACCCGTCTGGGCTATCCGCATTTATCTATTAACTTAGTGGGGGAAGGGATGGGTAAGGTTGTATTTACATTAAGTGTACCCACATTTGCATGTATAACGAGTGGGAAACAATATGATTTTTGTTTTTTTATTGAATCAATGTGACCTATGACCCGATGTTCCAGGAACTTGAACCGCTTTTGTCAGCGAGCCATGCTTGCGGGCGGCGTTTGGCAGCGGCCATGGCTGACCTGCGCGCCACTGAGGGTGCACCGACACGCCGTCAGCTGCACCACCAGCATCGGGCCCTGGCGAGGGCCCTGGCTGACCCTGAACTACACCGACTCAGGAGGGAAGGGATTGGAGCCCTAGGTAGACTACAGGAGAGGGCCCACTGGCTGCCAGCCTCCGAGGATGTCAGGTGAGGGAGCTAGCTACCCGGCCGTGGCTAAGAGTGATGAGACTGAGGAACCGTCAATTTGGTTATACTCGGTGTTACGATGAAATAAAAAGGATTTGGAGTTGTTAATAAATGTGGCTCTGGTTGCACTATTTAAATTAAGTGCCTAGAATCGACTATAATACCACGAAGTAAATTCAAATTTTATTTTTATTTTGTACCAGTTTCCTTGTCTGCTCTTGGTCACTCCAGAAAGGGTGATGAAGTGTGTCGAGCATGTGTGGACAGTATAACATACTATTATTACACACACACACACACACACACACACACACACACACACACACACACACACTGGGGCAGGACGACCACACACAGCTTGCGTGTGTTACACCACATGCCCCGCCTCCTCCTGTTATTACCGCTATTTAATAGCAGGCTACCCGGAGAAGAGCTATCTTTATACCTCCTGGTGCCCTGATACCTTGTCATTACTTGCGCTTAAATCCACGCTGAACCGCGATAAATAACGGTCTTTAGGGTGGCTCTCTCTACTCATATATACAAAAGCTCCTGGGTTCGATTCCCGGCAGGATATAACAGTGCAATTGATTTTACTCTCTTCCAGTTAAAGGTAAATCAAAATTTTGTTGACCTGCTTCAGTGGTCAGATGGTCTAAGTCTTAAGGCATCACTCTCATGTTAGACTGGATTTCCAATTAATTACATGGAGATTGGGATTCATATCCCGGTTGGGTGTACTGAGGGGGGGTTCTTTCAAAATCGTTTTACATTCTCCATGTACACAAATGCGGGTACACTTATATAAATTCAACCTTCCTCATCCCTAACTCATTAGCGTAACTAATACATATTCGTTTAACATTAAAAGATAGTAAGACGTGGTGCTAAAATAAGTGTTATTCTTGTTCTAGAGTTGTAGAACATTCCAAACAGATTGTTAAAATCCTAAGTTAGGCAAAGCAAGCGGAGGGTGGGTAGTTAACATAATCTGCATTTGGGTGGGGATTGAGGGATCAGAAAGGCACGCCAAGTAAACACTTTGGCCAAACTTGCAAGTACTCTTCAATGAAAAAGTTTGGGATACTGTGGAAAGAACCGCCATAAAAATGATAGGTTGCGCTTGGAAATCATATAGTCTATTTTTAACCTGTCTGGTATTAGATTATAGAACAAGCTCGCCATGATCGCAAGCTATCGGTTCATCATGTCGTGAACTGAAGTCGAACCCCACCCCTGGGATTAGTGTCTCCATCAGCTCAGTTGATTATTGTATTATATTAGGGAGGAGATAAGTAGCTTCTCTTAAATGTGTTTGTTCGTAAGGAAATAAGCCTCAACTTATTATTAAGGCTTTTTATACCCGCAGATCTATTTGTGTATTTTTTATTGTCACCAATCTCACGATCTCCTCGGGTTGTACACATAATATGTATTAATTACTTTGGTGAGCTCGGGATGAGAAAGATTAAAAGTGTACCCACATTTGCTTGTAGGGAGAGTGTAAAACTATTTAGGGAAACTCTCCTCCTTACACCGGGCCAGGATATGAAACTCAACCTCCCCGCCATCGGCAATTCAGTCTAACACGAGAGTGACCATTCTACCACCAAAGTGGGTTATCCTTTTATTATTCTCAGAAGATTCCGACACCTTAGCTCAGTCGGTGGTGGGTATTTCTACTGAACTAAGCGTCTCGGGTTCTATTCCCTGTTTGTCCGCTAAATTTGTCATCGGCGAAATTTCTCTTTCCCTTTCATAGTGATGAATTAATGGCCGGGAACACTAGACGCTGTGTCTGTTCTAGAATTAAGTTAGTTTGTGAGTCTTGTGCTAATGTCATCCTTCAGTTCAGATATTATACTTTAAATATCTCATTAAAAATTTAAGTGTAAATATTATGATTAATCTGAGATATTTGACGTGCACTTTCTGAACTGACTGATTTTACTATCGCAAGAGAATTTCTTTGATCGATAGTAAAAGGGCCTACCAATTTTACCGGGAAAGGTATTTTCACATACCTTCCAGGGTTCTTTTACATGCCACAATTGACATGAGACCGACGACTTCACTTCCCCTCCGAAGGAAGTTGTGCTACGGATGTTTATCAATCAAGAATCTGTCGACCTTGGTTGGGTTTGATCCCACGAGCATCGGATCCTGAGGTGAGCACTTTATCTCAAGACCACCAAGGCTGACATTGAATAATGAAAAAGATGAAACTGCTATATTCATCCTGGGGTTATATGCAAACATATCCATGGTGGTTTTCATTTCGAAACCATCTCGAAATGGCATATCGGTCAAAACTGCTCCCGGACGTTAAACGGGGACGTATCTGTGAGATAAAGAGAGAGAGAGAGGATCGAGCTCCACATATCGTGTGTGTGTCTCGCTCCATTTTAGGGTTTTATCGCCGCTTTCACACGTGGACCTATCGTCATGTTGGGGTCTGTAGAAGTGTGACGGACATCAAGATGCTATCTTCTTGTCCCCTGCATTCTCGGGTGAAACAACCGGTCGACGGTCCTACGTGAGAAATGTGAATTATGGTATTTAATTTGTTTCTTCGTGTCGAGCTCCAAATTAGGTAACATCTCCTTAGTCGCTGGACAACAACTATCCCTATCTGAGATGGGAAATTCCTTCTTTTTAAAATGGGGAACCTGATAAATATCGATCATTTCATTATCTTCTCTTCATTTTAGTTTGGTTCTTGTTTCCTAATTTGACGCTAATGGCTGAATGAGGAGCCATTCAGGTTAATAATACCCCCTTGGTATGATTTAATTTCTTTTTTCAGATACTTAATAGTTTCGCAATCAGTGGGCCATTTTAAATGTTTATTGACAAAATAATTGATAGTAAAAAAAACATCAATTGTACTGGCTGTCATTCGAATATTGACCTTCCGAGTTTGAGAGTGCGATGTAAATTCGAGAGAATGGAATTGTAAAACGACAAAAGGGGTACTAGACACGGTGATGAAAATAAATACGTAAATAAAAGGGTCACGATTTATTTTCCACCACAAAATAAAATAGTCATGATTGAGAAGCGAAAACTACCCCTATCGCACACTTAAGATTGAACAATTTCTCTTGATCCCCTTAACGCTTTTGATAGAGTGAAACGGTTCTTGTTACTCTTCTTCCGAACTGCTATTAGGGATCAGGAGACTAGAAGAGGTAGCAGCTCATTTCATTTCGCTTACACAATATTCTGAAAGTTTTTTTATTCATATATTTTTTGGTATCATGTCTCACTACCCGTTCAGGTTATACGCATACGTACTAATGAGTTAGGTGGGAGAGGTTGGGTTTAGAGAAAGTTTACCCGTATTTGCGTGGAGGTAGAGTGGAAAGCCATTTAGTAAAAACCACCCGACCGGTATTCAAACCTTGATCTCCCCATAAACGGCAGTCTGGTTTATTGTGAGAGTGACGCCTTAGACTATACGGCCACTGAAGCGAGTTTCTGTAAGCTAATTCTAAAAGTGTTCCAGATGTAATTTAGCTCACCAGGAGCGGCTTGTGGATTGTTACCAGGGCAAAAAATGCTTGACGGGACTGTACTAGTAAACTGTTCTATCTCTCTTATGATTCATTTGCCCAACCACACACACAATAATGTAGCGAGTGAATGTTTGTTAGTTTGACACTGAACGGGGAGGAAACAGTTGACTAGTAAAGTTCCCGACAAAACCTGGCTTGACTCTGCAACAACCCACGGACCGCGGTGCATGCTGGGAGGCGGTTAAATTGCAATCCCCGGCCGTAATGTGTTGCAGGTTGGGGGTGGAGCGGGCCCGTCAAGTGTTTACGGAGGTGGACCGCGCCGCCAGACGGTTAGAGCAGCTGTCCGAGGGACGGAGAGAGAAGCTGAGGGAACTGGCCCGGGTTCGAGCCTTGGAGGACGAGTCGACGCAGGTAAGTTTCTTCTATCTACATCGTTCAAACATCGCCAGGAACTGTCAAAAGAATTGATATAATCGATCTTGATATCACAATTTTTCATGTCTCTGTTCTTAGCTCTCAAATCTCTTTAATCGAAAGTTCCGTCATTTAAAGAAAACGACAAAATTTAGAAAAAAAGCTACTTATTCGACGTTCCACTTTTTTTTCCCTCCCCTTTAATTTAGATGCCAAAAATTTGAAAATGTTCTCAACATAGCCTTTGTATTCTAATTATGTAATCTAGTAAACAGGAATCAATATATTTCTTATTAAAACCAAGGAAAACTGTGCTGGATTAAAGTGAGCCCAATTTTGAATGAATGAATATTAGAATCCCTAAAAATCATGAATTAAAATTTTAATTTCATGCTTACGTTTTAGTTTATTTTATTTTTTAATAAAATTTTAAAATGTCTGTTATTTTTCTTGTAAATTGGTTTTTCATGAAAAATAACTGAAATTTTCCAACGTGTTGTATCAGATTGAATATTTTAAAGTAGTGTTTCAACTGTTCAGTGTAGTTTACGGGAATCTGCAGTGGGGAAAAAATTAGAGTTTAGCATTGAGGTACCCGGCTTTGCCCGGGAGAAATATTTTAAGGTTAAAAATGTGATAAGGATAAAATGGATAAAAAGTAAACCTACTCAAAATTGTAAAATTCCAGCTTAGAGGTGCATATGTTCGTACACTGGGGCTACTAATTTATAAATTTCAGACCTGTGTGTGCGATTGCTCACGACAGACAAACTCTTCATTTTGTTAATATAGAAAATAATACAAATGGAGAGTGGAGACATTGTATAAAGGTAGTTATTATTTATTTTAGACTTTTTAAAATCAACACTTTGATAAAATTGACAGATGCAGAATACGTAGATTGGTTGATGAAAGTTGATATAGTAACTTTTTAACTATCAGTTAAGGTTCTTCCAACGATTCTGTCCTCCATTATAAAACCCGATTCCTCATAAATTGGGTTAATTTGTTTATTTATACTATGTTTAGCAGCATGGCTATTAAGGGGTAAAGTTGAGTAGAGTAGGTCTAGGTGTACCCACATTAGCGGAGAGAGAGTATGGCTAGAACCACAATAATAAATTACATCCGTGAAACTGGGTCAAGATTCAAACCTCATCCTCCCTAACCCTTGCGAGCAGGTCTATTTCAAGCATGAAGCCTTGGACGGCGTGACCACTGCGGTGATTCAGGATTATTTTCTTCTTCCACACGTCTCACTACCCATCCGCTTTGTTGCTATTTTGATCCCACCAGTGGGGTAGGGATGAATATGAAAATTTTTAATCGGAAAATTGTTTGCAGTGGCGGCTTGAGGTGGCGGGGTTAAATTGTAGAGGTGGCGCCTAGAGCCTATTATACTTTAGTGTGTAAGAGAAGAGTGGGCTATAAGAAGGGGGAGGGGGACAGGGGGTGGTGGAGAGATAGATAGGAAGCAGGTAGGATGGTGGGGGGGTGGGGGGGGGAAGACAAATATTAGGCCAACCTTAAAATTAACTAATTGATGATAAAAACTTGAATTATGATTTATGAACATAACGGGTCGACAAAGGCTCGCATTCATTAGTTTCTTCACTACTTTTTTTTAGCACCACATTTTACTACCCGTTCGGCTTATACGCTTATGTACTAATTACGCCAACGTGTTAGGGATGAAGAAGGTTGAATAGACAGGAATTGCACCCGCATTTGCGTGGAGTGAGAGGGGTAAACCTGCCTCAGTGCCCACGACATGGATCGAAATCCGATCTCCCTGTTATCAGCAGTCTAGTCTATTGCAAGAGTAGTGCCTTAGACCGTGCGGCCACCGAAGCAGGTGTTTCTTTACTAATACTATTACTACTATCACTAGCCTACCACTTATTATCATTACTGTTATTATTATTATTATTATTACTATCCATTTAATCATTTGAAATTATTTTACAGAATTTATATTTTCTGTTTTCGAAAATTTTCCATCTCACATCTCTAGGTAGGGATAAAGGTATAATTTCAAGGAAATGTACACAAATTAGAGTAAAAAAGAGTGGAAAACCATTTTTGAAAAACCACCCTCGATATAGCCTAACGGGATACGAAATGCTACCTCCCCGTCAACAGAAAACCAAGACTAGACGAGACTGACATATAGTCTGCGTGCCCACCGATGTGGGAACCTCAAATATGCCCCCAGCTGTAGTTCACTGAACTCTCGCGGCCAAAGAATCTCCACGAACTATTTCACAACCGCAACAATTTTATCTCGAGTCGCACTTTCACGGATTAGACAGACGGGAGTGAGTTACTTGCGTTGTCGGTCACACACGGGACTAGACGCACGTGAGCGTGCTGTACTGTAGTAGAGAGACCGACGGTCGCATCTATAATGCGTGAGATGACCGCACATCCTCTTGACCTCTGGAGAGTGTGACCTTTCATCTTACGGGTCAGTCCGTACCTCATTTCCCCCTCGTGTACTTGGACAAGACTTTAAATATATTGTAAAACAAGTTTTTATGAATGATGGTTTGGTCCTCAAAAAGTTATCTTTAACGAGGGAGCCACCAAATTTCACTAGACCAGTTGTCTTCATAGAGAATACTGTCACCCATTTGTTTGTTTCAAGCTATGACAGGTCGGATGCTAGAAGCCGCTCCTCACTCCATTGGAGCGTTAAAATATAATAAATATACTTTCTTTCTTGGTTTATTGCTCCATGTCATTAGGAACATGAAAGTTCACTGCCACACTTACTAAAGTATGCCACCTATCCCTATCTTGAGCTAGTTCTATCCAGTCCACCTCAATACACCCTGTTCCTGTCTTGAGCTAGTTCTATCCAGTCCACCTCAATACACCCTGTTCCTGTCTTAAGCTAGTTCTATCCATTCCACCTTACTACACCCTGGCCTTATCTTGAACTAGTTATATCCAGTCCACCTTACTACACCCTATCTCTATCTTGAGCTAGTTATATCCAGTCTATATTACTACACCCTATCTCTATCTGGAGCTAGCTCTATCCAGTCCACCTCATTAACCCTATCTCTTTCAGGTACATTCTAATGTTATCTTTCTGTCTGCTTCTCTGTATCCCCCTTGGTGTCTTCCCATTGGGTTTGCCAGTTAATCCATTGAACGTGGTTCTAGTTTCTTACATGTCCTCTCCAATAGTGTCTGGGTGATGAGTACATATTATGTAACTCATAATTATGTAACCTCCTCCACTATTCATTATCTTAATTTCTAAAATATTTTTTATAGAATTATTTTTTTGTAAACAAATTCTGAACACATCACAAAAGAAAGGGGTAGTACGTCTTCCTAGTAATCTAAAAGTCTTCGGGTTCGATTCACGGTGTGACTCAAAATGTTATCATTGGTGAAAATGTGACATCCACTCTCCTAGTGCTGAATTGACATCTCGAGTACTCGAATAGTTTCATGAGGTACGCGACATACTACCGAGATTTATTAATCAACTAGCAGAAGTACCCCGGGCAATGCTTTCCTTTGTTTTAAACCGACAGGGGAAAAAATCTCTTCATTTTGTTTCTTCCTATCCAGTTTTTAATACATTTCAAAAAATCTAATCGACATTTAAAAATTCCAGCTTCAATATGCATATGTTTTTGTACAGGGGCTAATAATTTTTAAATTTCACTCCTCTACTTGCGGTAGATATCACGCAATGCTAATGACAGACAAAATTCGGAATTGTATTAATATATATAAATATATTTTCTGTATAGTATTATTATGTCTGATAATGAAAGTTAATGCAGATTTTGACGTGATATCAATGAGTTTTAGAAGTCTTTATTTCTCTCGCTCTCGCTTCTTTGCTTATCTTATCCCTAGAACTTTATCAGGTTGTTACTGATATATTTACTCTAAATTCCCCCTTCTCATCCTATAGCCATATGATAAGCTGCATTAAAACGAGTAGACCTAGAGCTAAGTATTTTAGCTGTGTTCCAGCTTACTAAATCAGCCACTTATATAAGACTGTAAAATAATGGGGGCGTGGCGCGTCATGCGTTTGTTAGAATGTCGACATTTTGACGTGCAGAAAGAAAAAGAGGCTCGTCATCCTATAAAACACAGGGACGTATGTTACGACATCTCCAGAGGATGCTGTTAAATGGTGAGCATGATTATCATGGCTGATTGCCGCATACCAGTGGTAATAAGGTACCAACCGGTGACTTATCTTGTGTTGTCAGGGGAAGGTAACGTTTGTTACACACGAGGACATTCTGGGAGACAGCCTAAAGCTTGATTCACACGATAGCAGAAAATAAAGATCAGAACATGCTCGAGTGAAGCAGCAATTGACACGATAGCAGGAATGTATCTTGTATCATGATGCAACACAATCTTATAGCAGCTGGCTATCAATATATTTAGTTTTCTAGTGGATAAACAGATCTAAAGTTGATATCAAAATGGATGTTTTCAAATTAAAGTGTTGTGCTCTTAAAGTGTAAGAAGGTGTTGTACCCATTGTCACATTTGCAGCAGATACATGGACATTGAATGTAAGAGAGACTAGGAAAGTGGAGGCCATAGATATGAAGTTTGTGAGGAGGATGCTAACTGTCATGAGGAGAAACAGGATAAGGAATGAAGTTATCCGGGAAAGAGTGGAAGTAGAGAGAATACATGAGATAGTAGAGGAAGTAACACTGAGATGGTATGGAAATGTAATGAGGATGGAAAAGGAGAAATTGCAAAGAGAATGATAAAGATGAAGTATTTAGGAAAAAGACCACAAGAAAGACAACGAAATAGCTGGGAGGAGCAGATAACAAGAACTATGCAAGTGAGAGGAGAATAATGGAAGTAAATGAAGGAGAGAGAATGATGTAAGTAGAGAAAGATGGAGTAATTTTACTAAACTGACCTGGCTACACGCTGTAAACAGTTGGTGTTGATGAAATTGTGTCGCTAAACAAATCAAAACTAAACTAAAACGACAAACACGCTTTCCCTTTAATGAATTATTTCAAATCTCAAAACAGTAGCTGTCTGCTTGTCTCTCATTTTGTAGGCGCATGACCACTCATTAAGTCGACTGGCTTTGAAATCTGATTGGGTCTCCCAAGCTGATTTTGTCGCGCAGGCAAAGGAAACCCGAAGTTATTTCAAGTCGCGCCGAGCGAACAACGCCGGTGATTCTGAAATATTGTGATTGTCTTAGAGCTCCTCACGTGATTACATTTCTGCTCTGCTTTTATTTTTCAGCGAACGTGTTAATATACAGTAAAGCAGTGTTTTCCAAACTCTCTCCAGTCTCGTACCCTTTTCAGGGTCATTACCTATTCAATGTACCCCTTGCAGCTATTCATAAGGAAAATACACTGATGCCGGCCATCTTGTAAAATGTATTCGGACGGTCTGAAGATTAATACATATTTATTGGTAAGATGAACAAAGCCATGAGAGTTAGTAAGCACCTCTGACTGCTCGTCAAAATTTACACTGCTATGTTTGTCAGGCTTACTACAATCTATATCCTCCCTGATCCTTGTTTCAAGCTCATGCCGTACAAAGTTCCCACAGTTTCTCTCCTAGTCTATATCCTCCAAGAACGATTCCAGAAGGTGCTAATGACAGGGCCCGCGCTCTCTTGTCTTGTTCGTGCACTAATCTTCATGTTGGTGCTGGTGTACTGCGGAGTGTCAGCTCCAACTGACAGCTCTACCCACCCCCGGACAAAGAGGTCCAGTGTTCGAGTCCCCGACACCTCCTCTCATGACCTAATAGGGAGCGAGAGTATCTGTCCGGGAGTTCATTGGCACACGTCGTCAATTGGCGGCGCCCTGTCACGGGGACACGCCTTCATGGAGCAACAAGGGCCTTAATACACCTTGTTCTAGTGGAGTCCTCGGCATTCAACAATCTTACGTCATACAAGGGCCTTAGTACACCTTGTTCTAATGGAGTCCTCGGCATTCAACAATCTGACGTCATACAAGGGCCTTAATACACCTTGTTCTAGTGGAGTCCTCGGCATTCAACAATCTGACGTCATACAAGGGCCTTAGTACACCTTGTTCTAGTGGAGTCCTCGGCATTCAACAATCTGACGTCGTACAAGGGCCTTAGTACACTTTGTTCTAGTGGAGTCCTCGGTATTCAACAGTCTGACGTCGTACAAGGGCCTTAGTACACCTTGTTCTAATGGAGTCCTCAGCATTCAACAGTCTGGCGCTGTACAATCAGTTGTTCAGGACAATTATTTCTCTACCAGAGGTACCTTGAGAAATCACAACCAGACGAACACTTCCGGTAGCTTTCGCAGTCCATCCACGACAAGGTAGCAGGATCCACCAATCTTCTCATCCAAAGTCTTTAGGAGTTTTGTGATTGACCCAGGAGGGTCCCACAGACGTCCCAAAGCCCTATTTTTCCCTCCAAGCTATACCTCCCTCATCCCTGCCATATTAGTCTAATTAAATTCGTATTTAACGCGGAAGGATTTAAAATTAATTTGGAGGTGTTTTGATTAGATAAATTAAATTATATTAAAGGTTTATTATTTTAAATGTTGTGAACTAAATTTAGGAGTAGAATTTGTTAGGTTTACTTTGTAAAATCTTTAAAATTAATTTGGAGGTGTTTTGATTAGACAAATTTAGTTAAATTAAGGGTTGATTATTTTAAATGTAGTGAACTAAACTTAGGAGTAGGATGTGTACAATTATTTAAACTTGGGGCATAGCTCTTTCACCTGGCGCTAGTGTCGTCAAGTAATCAACGGAAACGAGCCGAAACCAAACAAATCCTCATAAATTATACACCTCTGGAATAACGAGACGACAAGAAGGAGATAATAGAAGAGTATTGTTAACATCCACCGCAAGGAAACGCCACTTCCGGGCGACTGTTCTTGAGGAGAACTGTTTCCTTAAGTGTATATTAGCGCCTCTGTGTCGGCTACGTAACACGCCTGAATTGTTGGCGCATGGGACCTCCTCGATAGGACCTGCTACCGAATAAAGCAATGAGATGTTGACTACTTGAAGAATGAAGCTGTTTGCAATTAAACTTGGCTCACACTGAGCACTAGTAGCAGTAATAATAATAATAATAATAATATATTGGTAATATTAGCCAGTACTACTTTACTGTTGCCCAGGGGACGCCCGAATGTACTAATCGTACATCCTTTCCGTGGAGGCTCTTTTCTTGTCCCGATGAGATAAGATAATGGTGATAGCATGAAGGTGTGGAACCAGTGGAAACACTTAAACCCAACTTAAACCCACATAACCAAACCCTGTTGACAGTTGGAGTAATTCCACTTTCGGGGAAAATACGCAAGGCACCAGCCTGGAATCGAACCCGAGATCACTAGGCTCGTTGCCAGGTGTAGTCACCTCTACACCACGGGGCCGGTTACTACTATTAAACTAAAACCGCCAATGTGCGAAATAGACAAGGAAGAGAAAAAAGGAGCAGTTCAGTCTACAAAATTGTTTTTCACTCTACCTCCACTCAAATATGGAGACATTTCCTCTAAATTCTACACTTCTCATACTTACTTCGTTAATGTAGATATACTAGAATCACGGGCAGGTGTCTCGTAACGGTGTACCAAAAAAAACCACGTACATTTTATTTTTTATGGAATAGTTGATTTATCAATATATAATGGTCCAATTCCTAATAGTTTAGTCGGTAACGCGTCTACCTTTTGAGCTAAGATTCCCGGGTTCATTTCCAGGTACTGTAGAAAATGTATCACAGTGAAATTGGGGCTTCCCCTCTCGTGGTGATGAAATTGACGGCTGGGGGTATGGGTGTTGTATCTGTTCAATAAATAATCTAGATTGTAAGTTGTGTGATTATATAATCAGCCGGTTCAAAAAGTTCACGTCAGAGATCTCAAATTTTTTAAATATATAGTAGCGTTGGAAACATTCAGATCTCGAAATTGTTGGAATATCTATGTTTATGTCAACTGGTCAAATAATACAATTATTGTTTACAAGCGTTAATAGAATACATAGATATATTTATTTTGTTAGCTACATCCAAACAAGTGTATTTCCAACTCTACTATCGGGGTGAATCGTTGTTAAATGAATGAAAGTGTTTTGATACTTACAACTTTATATGAGGATTCTATGGCCGATGTTAAAACTTTGATATCAAGAAAGTGACCCGACATTTTCTCCAAATTTATAAACAAACATGCACGAGACAGTAACACATGACGGATGTGACGTGAACACAACATATCAGAAGATTGTGAGTGGTTTAGTCAGTGCAGCCTTTCGTTTCGTTTCTAGTTCTTATCGCTCATGTTTTATTAGACAATGTAAAACAATCCCACGTAGCTGATGACATTGAAGGCCACACTAGTCCACACTAGTCCACACAGTACACACTAGCTCACACTTGTACACACTAGTGCACACGTGAACGACAGAGCTCAAGTTTTGGTTGAGTGTACTGTATATATTTTTACTACAAGGAATCTCATTCTTCTTTAAATGCAGCTTCGTTTATTTTAAGTTCAAGCCCCCTCACTCCTATTCCATTCTCACGATTGAAATTAGTTTAGACCCGAGTGTATTTATTAGTGAGTTAGAAGAAACAACCAGGATCCAGTATTTACTAGCGAATTAGAAGAAACAACCAGGGTCCAGTATTTACTAGCGAGTTAGAAGAAACAACCAGGGTCCGGTATTTACTAGCGAGTTAGAAGAAACTGCCAGGGTCCAGTATTTACTAGCGAGTTAGAAGAAACAACCAGGGTCCGGTATTTACTAGCGAGCTAGAAGAAACAACCAGGGTCCAGTATTTACTAGCGAGTTAGAAGAAACTGCCAGGGTCTGGTATTTACTAGCGAGTTAGAAGAAACAACCAGGGTCCGATATTTACTAGCGAGTTAGAAGAAACAACCAGGGTCCGGTATTTACTAGCGAGTTAGAAGAAACAACCAGGGTCCAGTATTTACTAGCGAGCTAGAAGAAACAACCAGGGTCCAGTATTTACTAAGCGAGTTAGAAGAAACAACCAGGGTCCAGTATTTACTAGCGAGCTAGAAGAAACAACCAGGGTCCGGTATTTACTAGGGAGTTAGAAGAAACAACCAGGGTCCAGTATTTACTAGCGAGCTAGAAGAAACAACCAGGGTCCAGTATTTACTAGCGAGCTAGAAGAAACAACCAGGGTCAAGTATTTAGTAGCGAGCTAGAAGAAACAACCAGGGTCCGGTATTTACTAGCGAGCTAGAAGAAACAACCAGGGTCAAGTATTTACTAGGGAGCTAGAAGAAACAACCGGGCTCTGTAGTCACACGTGAGGTTTTTCTTAAACATTATCTTATCAGTTTTAATACGTTATGCTCAATAGATGACCGGGCAATGTGTCCTGGTTTGAATCGCGTTGAAAGTACGTATTTAGTGGTCACACCTAATTGAGCAACTATAGCACTTTTATTATGTTTATTATGTATAACGTACAATAAAACATGGAATGAAAGTTCTTTTGCAAGAGATGATGTTGTAGATTGGGATATTTAAACCAGTTCACATCTCTCCATGCGCTAATAACATACCGGCCCGGCCTGGGAAACAAAGCTACACTACGACTCACTCAAGTTGAGAGCTATCAAACAGTGGAGATAGCTCGCGCTTATGACAAGGCATTAGAGGTTAAAACAATGTGTCATAGACAAGGGGCAAGAAAATGTAAGGACACCAAGCCTTACCAGTAGCTGTATTGAGATACCATTTCAATATTTGGTTCAACAGTAACTTTCAGGCCGAGTTGATTGCTCTATAGATACGACTTCCTGTTTGTCATTGGTCACTTTCACGCTACCCTGGATTCACTTGAACAGAAGATGTTGGTTGCACTCAACATTAAATTATCTTAGCCAGCTTGGAGGAATGTTTACACTTGGTCACGACAAAGTTAAGTCGTTTTGTCTAAATATAGCATTTTATCATGACAGGCTTTAAGATATATCTGTATTGTTTTATCCTTAAAAAGTTGTAAATATAATTCATTGTATTTATTGACAGCTGAGCATCTGGTTGCGGGGGTGCAGGGGTGAGGGCGTGAATTGACCAATTTGATTTATTGAACATTTATATAGACTTGGTTTGAATCATTTAATACAATTATTATGCTGCTTTATGGTTGATGTTATGTTATTTGGAGGACTTGAACTATCACAAGGAGTCGTACAGTAATATATATATATATATATACAGGGTGTTTGGAAATTCATAGCCCAAACTGCACATATAGCTTGTTTGAACCAAAAGTAATACAAAATCCCTAAACACTTACATCCGAAAAACTATGATAATACCATTAAATTGTGTTTATAGTTTTGGCATATGGCGTCGGGAGAGCAAAGCTGTTCAAGCATGGGTGTACAACAAGTTGCATAGGAATTAGGCGCGCGGCACTGCACATGTAATAATGGCAAGCACTTTATGTGATGTAGTACCGCTAATGATGATCCTCAGAATGTATTCACATTTCTAGATGGACTGGTGTGTTGTTTACTATTAATTGTGGTATGTTCTGCTGCCGTACTCCAAGATGTCAAGGTGTGTAATGCCGAACGCCTAACTCCTATGCAACCTGTTGTACACGCATGCTTGAATAGCTTTGCTCTCCCGGCACTATACACCGACACTTTTAACAAAATTTAACGGTATTAGCATAGTTTTCTGGATGTAAGTGTGTAGGGATTTTGTATTACTTTTGGTTCAAACAAGCTATATGTACAGTTTGGGCTATGAGTTTCCGAACAGCCTGTATATGACATCTTTTAACCCGATATCAATATTTCTATGTCCAAACAAAGCAAAACATAATGTGGTTCCTTAAGCCCTACTTCATTACCCTGTCCACTCTAAACACTTTGCTAGGCTATAAACTAATGGGGATACTTAGTTTCGGAAGCTCTACTTGGGATTGGCCAATGGAGAATAATTTACCGTACCTTACCAACATTGCTTTTAAAAAATATATTCCTAATGCTATTTCTCTCCACATCGTTTTTTCTTTTTCAAATTACACATTCGGGTGTTCCTAATCACAAAGGCTGTGGTCATCCATCATTTAGATTGCCTCCTATTACTTAAATAACTTCCCACCGCGGTGGTAGCGCCTCCAGTGGTGTGGAATAGAACCACACTCGCCCGTTGTGCCAAGACCGAGAGACTTAAGGCCGTATATATATTGGAGATACGGACCAGCCATTCCTCCATTTGAACTTCTGATTATTTCGTGTATTTTTAGATTGGTTGACTCCCGAGACTGGACTATAAATACGGCTCTTCCACCACAATTATTATTATTATTATTAGCACCTCGTCTTACTACCCGTTCGGGTTATACGCACCCCACCACAATCCCAGCCGTGATTCTTTCTGGCTTTTAATTAAATTTAAAACACTCATCGATGATCTCGTAGACCAAGGTGTCTGGTTATTCTCCCAGTCTTGTCTGCTGATAACGTGGAGGTTAGGGTTTTAATTCCAGCCTGGTATATTAAGGACGGTTTTTCATAAATAATTTCTCACTCTCTCTCCACGAAAATTCATCTCTTCTAAATTCTACCTCCATCGTCTTCACCCCACTAAAGTATGTGTTACACGAGGCGACTTTAATCGCAGCCACCTAGTTGCCGCTACTAGTCACCATTTCTTAGTAGCTGCTACTCGCCTGTCACACGTTGCTACTATTCTCTGCTTTTAGTCGAGATGAGTAGGCCCGTCTGGTCCAGACACACCTTTGAAAATGTCATCCATTAGCCATCGTCGACACGTTTTACGACAGCTAGTATCAATCTCTTAAGTTATTTATTTTTTCCTCTGTGTATTCTCATCCCAAAATTTGAAACCCACCTCATTCAGTTCACGATACAGCTTTGTGAAATTGTCCTCCAGGGCGTTTCTTCTGATATGTTGTCAATTGCTTTGTCCCACAATTCCTCGCATTTCTGATAATTATTCAAAAATCGGATTATATAACCACCCGAACTCTTCAAAGCTTTTGATATCTCAGACAGGCTGCTAAACACACACAAAACGCAACACACACAGAAATCAGCAAACGCAGCTCAGTAGTGACTACTTTATTGATGAGGACGCAACTTGACTGTCACACGAGGCTATTCCCACGCTGTTAGTACCGGTGACTAAGCCACGTGACTATGGAATAGCGCGCTAGTGGCGATTATATTTGAACACGTTCAATTTAAGTCTTCAGTCGCTAGATGGACATGCCAGTGGCAACCACACTGTCACACTAAGCTACTTGAAGGTTGCTAGTAGTAGGTACTGCAGTAGTGGCGGGTAGAGTTGCCTCGTGTAACACAAGCTTAAGGTGGGGATGCAGGAAACACAAGCTAAGGGTAGATTTTTTTACAGTTTTTATAGCAAAACTTTTTCTGACCGAAATAAATAAAATGTTCCTTCAATATAAATATGGAGTCTTCTTCCCATGGTGATATCAACGGTTGTTTAATATCTGTCAAGAGTAAAACGGCATTAGATAATAAACTTTTTAAATGAAGAGAAAAAGTTGTCATTAATTCCCAGGACATCCTTAACAAATATTCAAGAAATGTTGAGGTAGCCATGTGAGTAATTTAATGTTTCTAGTGGAGCAATATTTTATTTATTTTGCCCAAAAATGTTTTGCTACAAAAAAAACTGCACGTTAATAACTTGCATTCCCAGCATCCCCTCCTTAACGTAATTGAATTCGTTTAGTCCAGATGAATAGTAGTATATAGTGGTGGTAGATGGGGGGATCTAGGTGCTTATAACGCCGTGAGATAGCAAATATTGTCAACTATTCATACACTTCTGTACTGCGGGCCAGTAGGTGCTGAAATATCAGGGGATAAGTGACATCGACCTAACGTGTGTGTAGCGACTAATAAAACTAGACAAGGCAAGACTGGTGAATTGAGATTAAATTAGCCAAAATTCTCCTGGAGGGAGGATTAAAATCACAAAGTAAAAATCCCCCCCCCCCCATCAACCTTTGTTTATAGTATTCATTCGGGATAAGAACCTGTACCCCTTGTTTAATTATTATTATTATTAGCACCGCGTCTTACTACCCATTCAGGTTATACGCACTTACGCTAATGTGCAATGGTAGGGTGATTGTGAGATGAAATGGAGGACCTACAGTTTAACGTGGAATCCGAACCACGGTGGAGGCCTCCCTTGTTTAAGAGTACATTTACACCATCCGTGCTACTAGATAAGGTTTGTTTTTCTCGCGTAATAAATTAGTTGTCATAAAAAGTTAATAAACTTTCGTCGCGCAGCCGAGCAGAAAATTGTTTTCTTCCATATTCAAAACGGGTTTTCTTTCCGTGCTTTGCTTCCTAAGAGCGTTCATCATAGCAGGCTCAACTCGGCTACCGGCTCGGCTCGCAACTGAGTTTGTGGTATGGGAGTAAAAGAGAAAAGAAAACACCTACGATATGTCAAAAATGTGTGCAGTGCATTCGTATTTGAATGATTACTCGAAATTCTCCGTGGTGATGATTGGAGACAAAGCGACAAAGTTTCTTGTTAATAACTACAGTATGTCCCTATTATGACAAAATGAAGATTTGTGCACAGTGCTTATCTGTGAAGCTATTATAAAATGGTCAAAAACGGCCTATTTAATGCAGTTTTTTTATCCAAATATCATTTAATATTTCAACAATTTTCAGTATTAGAAACTTCTGTTAAATCTCTATCTACATTAATGTTTAATAAGAAATTATCCAAATACAATAGTGTTCGTGTAAGTTTAAGATCTCTAGCCGACTATCACAGAGTTGATGGGCATGTGATGCACGCTCTTAACTGCATGGACATATCTAAGGAGACAGGATGAGTGGAACAAACTTTAAGGAAACACATCAACATTCACTGATAATATAGAGTGGAAAGCCACCTTTAGGTAATACTAAACCTCAGTGTACACGGTAGGAATTGAACGACGTCCTTCTATGTCAAAGCCAAGGGTTCAAACCCTTGAACCAATCCGGTTGATCAAGTCATCTTTAGCTCATTATTTATTCCGTCACCCGGAAAATAACTTCGTAAAGAATGGAACTAAACCATGATTTTTATAGGAATCCTACGTTCGACCACCAACATTAATTGAAGGTCACTAAACTTTAGTATTCTGGAAATATGTCTTATTTGATTTATTAATTATAAAGTCCATTTAAACCGTACCAAAAGCTCCTAATAGTACTTCCTTATGATTACTGTATAAATATTGTTTACATCATTAATTAAACTTACCATGAATGTAAATGTACTAGCAATATTTTTATTTCCGTCATTGTGGCAACATGAGTTTACAATTTTCAAACAACGGGCTTCATGTGAAAATCAGTCTGTAGAGTATATGGGTAATTAATAACACGTCTCCGCTTTATCCCAAAAAATTTCGGAATAGGAAAAGAAATTTTAGAAATAAGTTGAAACAAATTAACATTAATTTATATAAGCGTAAAACATACTAATTTATTATTCTTATCTAATATATAAATTTTTAACTATGATTAATTAATTTACTAATCGAATTAAGACTTAAATTAATTCTAGCTCGTTTATAAAATTAAAACTCATTTTACAAATCTGACAACTATTTTTTATTAGTTTGTTCGTTGTGGGTTTTGTATCTGGACATGTTATTATGAGAACACAGGACTACTTGTCGTAAAAAAATAATTAAAATAATTGTTTTTTTCACTGCGTCCTACTAACCGTTCAGGTTATACATTTATGTACTAATTACCTTAATGGCTCTAGGAATGTACCCACATTTGCGTAGAAATATAGAGTGAAAAACTAAATTGGAAAAAACTCATTACAGCCGGCTGAGATATGAACATCGATCTCCCCTTCATCGGCAGTCTAATCTACTGCAAGCGTATCTCCCCTTCATTGGCAGTCTAATCTACTGCAAGCATATCTCCCCTTCATCGGCAGTCTAATCTACTACAAGCGTATCTCCCCTTCATCGGTAGTCTAATCTACTGCAAGCGTATCTCCCCTTCATCGGTAGTCTAATCTACTGCAAGCGTATCTCCCCTTCATTGGCAGTCTAATCTACTGCAAGCGTATCTCCCCTTCGTCAGTAGTCTAATCTACTGCAAACGTATCCCCTTCATCGATAGTCTAATCTACTGCAAGCGTATCTCCCCTTCATCGGTAGTCTAATTTACTGCAAGCGTATCTCCCCTTCATCGGCAGTCTAATCTACTGCAAACGTATCTCCTCAGACCTATAAATAATCCTTAATCCATTATAATTCTAGATAAATTCGTTACTTTAGGGGATATCTTAAAACTGTTTGTGGTAATCAATAACACAACTCAATACAGTTTTGCTTCAATTAAGCCTAAGTAGTCTACTACAGTTCGGTGAATATTTCAATGAACCAGGTAGCTCCTAAATTAGCGTCTTTATTAAGGCTATGACAGCTTAATTTAGAAGAAATGTACCCAAATTTGCGTGATGGGAAAGCAGAAAACAATATACGCAGACACATCCTTAGTACGGACTGCCGGGATTCTAACCTTGACCTCCCCGTCAGCGGCAAACCAGACTAAATGCACATTGATGATTAGACCATCGCTGCAAGTAAATAAATTATTATTTCACGCTAATAAAGAAAAGTTTCTATTTTTCTGGTCGGCTATGCATACCTACAATTTTAAACCGATTTGTGCCAAATATTGTACGATTTTAAAACAGATTTGTGCCAAATAGTGCACGATTTTAACGAATACCAAGTAAAAGATGTTGTTTTGATATTCAATTTTTTTAATGCAAAATTTCTTGGCTTTAATTTAATTTTTTTTCTAAATGGTAAATTATTGTTAAAAATTTAAACCTCTTATTTATGAGCTAGTAATTTTAACCAATTCTTTCGTTAAGATAGGCTAGAGGAAATTTTGATAAATTCAATAAAACTGGGTTTTTCGGTCCCCGGATATGTATTGGTGGCCGTCCTCAAGAATAAAACATGTTTCATTGTGTTGACCACGCAAATTTTAGCTTTATTTTTCATTATATGAAATAAAACCTTGTGTGATCTCTATTATCAAGTAGTTAATTCTCGTAATTGATTGAAGTAATATTACCTAACGCAATTTCAAGACTTGTCGAGATAAATTCAAGTTAAATTCCACGGAACTTAGAATCCAGTTTTGCTAACATTTTCAAACCACATTTATACCTGCTCAGGTCTTTATTACCGCCTCTCAAATGAGTATTTACGAACATGAAAGCTTTTCTCACGTTCTTTTTCAAATGTAACCGAGTCCTGTAAATGAATTAAATAGCGGCATTGACCTCACAAACCGCCGGTCACACTTCAGCTTGATTAGCTAGAGAGTGGCTTACAACAAACATACTACACTTAAGCTTGGTTAGCTAGAGAGTGGCATACAACAAACATACTACAGTTCAGCTTGGTTAGCCAGAGGGTGGCTTACAACAAACATACTACAGTTCAGCTTGGTTAGCTAGAGAGTGGCTTACAACACACATACTACATACAGTTCAGCTTGGTTAGCTAGAGAGTGGCTTACAACAAACATACTACAGTTCAGCTTGGTTAGCTAGAGAGTGCCTTACAACAAACATACTACAGTTCAGCTTGGTTAGTTAGAGAGTGGCTTACAACGAACATACTACAGTTCAGCTTGGTTAGTTAGAGAGTGGCTTACAACAAACATACTACAGTTCAGCTTGGTTAGTTAGAGAGTGGCTTACAACAAACATACTACAGTTCAGCTTGGTTAGCTAGAGCGTGGCTTACAACAAACATACTACAGTTAAGCTTGGTTAGTTAGAGAGTGGCTTACAACAAACATAATACAGTTCAGCTTGGTTAGTTAGAGATTGGCATACAACAAACATAACACAGTTCAGCTTGGTTAGCTAGAGAGTGGCTTACTACAAATCTGGTATTATTTTAATTGCTGAGTGTATTTGACAACATATTGGGTACAGTAAAGGAATAATTACTTACGTTAAAATACAAATTGGCAGCTAATTAATTCATAGTTTAATGAGCTATTTCTCGCTTTTTATAGAGGATGGATTCGGCTCTTAGATGGCTCTACCGTAGTTTATAGTCCTATTATGTTAGTCTTGTGACGTCTGTATTTCGCACAACCTTTTTGACCATTTAATATAAATTATCAGATCCAGTCCAACGGAATAATATTACAAATTTATTTAATCTAGACTGTATTTCGCACTCTATATCTAGATGGTGCATCGTTCTTCTGTCGCTCTATATCAGCCACTCAGGCAAAATCTTTTTCAAGAACAAGAGGGAAGAGATGAGGGATGATTGCATCACGTTATTAGAACATTCTAGAAACAAAATCTTGGTTAACAACCCTGTTGGAAGGTGAAGATGGGAACACTCGTGCAATAGTCACCGAACAGATAAGATCTGCGTTCGTCGGGACAAAACATATTCTTTTATTAATATTATTTTAATTATCTCAATTTCATAACCAGTGAAATAGCACGTGCTATATCGGCTAGCATATTAACCCTGTTCAATACAGAAATAACGCCGAATAAACACTTCAATACATTCACATAAGTGGTTTCATTAAACTACCCTTAATTTTCATATATAATAGAAAAAAAAATTCAATTCAAATTTTGAAATAAGCTAATATTTTAGGTTAGGTGTTAGCTTTGACATAAAGTCACTAAATTCAACAATTAATTTTTTTTTAAATAGTTACTGTGAAATAACTAAGATAAAATGTTTATGAATGTAGCACTCCCATATCTGCTTCCAAAATAGCTTTGGATGAATTATTAAACAAAAAAAACCCTCAAAGAACACAAATCATTACGTCTTATATGGGCAGTGGTACAGAATACGTTCCACCGATGATTAAAAACAGGAATAAAGTCACAGATAATTCCAAACAATCACAAATATTAAGTTGGTAATGTTTATCTATCTCTAAAGAAATATCCCCCAAAAATTAAATCTACTTAATAATTAATTTATTGTACGGAAACAATTAAATGAATGAAAAGTAGTTGGTACCATATGTGGACCAGATACCTATAAAGTGCGATTGGCCTTTTTCATTTGGCGTGGAAATGCAAAGCCATGGGAACAAAAGGCTATCTTCAAGAATTTTTTTATTATTTTGCAATTTTCTTTTCGGAAACGGTTTGTTCAAAAATAGAAGCATGTTGATTAAGCTATACTTTTTATATACACACCTTTTCTAAAATTTTAACAGTGATCAAATATCAATAATTTTGACATTTTTCAATAGAAAACTGCCGGCTGCATAGCAAAAAATAAGAAAATGTAACACCTAATAAACATTGATAAATTATCTTAGAAGAGGTGTTGAAGATATTAATATAAAAATTTCACTCGTTCTCGAGAAAACTGATATTTCCAAATGTACGATTTTTCCGCAAGACCTGTCTGCGCCATCTACGTTTTCCATGATTCATCTGTTCTTGTTGGCGCGCGGAAGGATACTTTGGCCGGTTGTGAAGCCACGCCACGCCTTTAGACTTGCACTCGACAGGGCCAAGGGTCTTAATGAATTATTCCCGCATGAACAGTGATCAAGAACGATAGGCCAGTACCTACGACGCGATAAATAATATTACAAATATGTTGCCCTCCGCGGGGAATGAACCGCGATCCGTAAAACCATATGAATATAGACTACCCAAAGTGAACTGTGATAAATAACATTATAATAATGGCGACAAGCTTGTAGACGCAAGAAATAACACTATAGTCTTAAGGCGGGAGGAAAAAGGGAAGGTCGGTTAAGGTCGGTATTTAGGCAGAATTTAAACCATAAAACGTTTTTGTACAAAATAAATAAAATATTGCTCAAGTGGATACATTTAGTTTAATTTGATATCCAAAGTAATCTTAGACGTTGTTGAATATCTGATACGGACATCGCGCAATTTGACCAGAACTTTTCTCTCTTTATTCAAAAATTTATCTTAAAATTCTGCGATGCTCATGGCGAATATTAAAGATTTTTTTAGCACCACGTCTTACTACCCGTTCGCACTTACGTAGATACTAATTACGGCAATGTTTTTAGGGATGATAAGGGTCATATTTAGAGGAAGTGTGGCCAAATTTACGTGCAGGGTGAGTGGAAAACCATTTTGGAACTTAACAAAACCTCAGTACACCTGACCGAGATTCGAACCTCAATCTCCCCACTATCGGCAGTCTAGTCTACTATGAGAGTGACCTCTTAGACCATGCAGCCACCGAAGTTGGTTTCAAGATGTTGAATTGAAGATTTGTTTATCTAAATGGTTTTCTACTATCCTTTTAATCAAATGCGGCTATATTTTTTTTGAAATGTACCTTATTCCTTCCTACCGCAAAATTGTAGTGAAATGCGGATAGCTCTAGAAAGAATGAGACGTGGAGGGGGGAAGTAAAAATATCCTATCGAGTCCCTCCCTCCCCCCACTCCCATTTTACGGGTCTAGTGCCTCTCTGAGGGATTAGTTGAGGGTATCCCCCTCTCCCTCTTTCTCCTCCTTCCTCCGCTCTCCCCTTCTCTCTTGTTCTATGGCTATCTGTGACTCACAGAGCCTCGGAGCGGTGGTTTGATGAACTATGTCCCAGAGACTTGTAGATGCGACCTGATTCTCACCTCACGGACTGTGCCGCATGTGTGAACTAGATTCCTTCCTCCTCCTCCTCCTCCTTCCCCCCTCCTCTCCCTGATATCGAGTCACAATAAATACTCTCCGGACTGCTTCACTACTCTGACTTCGTTTTCTTGTTTTGTTTCGAGAAACAACAAACACTTGACCTGCACAGGTGGTCGCGCGGTCTGAAGCTTCGGGCTCGAAATAAGACTGGATTTACAGTGACGGAGAGATCGGGGTTCTAATCCCGACTGGCTGGTTTCTAGCTTAATGATTCGTCACTCTTCCTCCACGCAAACGCTGGTACACTTACTCTAAAACTGTACCATAAAGAAATTATACTTTTCTATGTGATTATACCTTCCTCATCCCTAGTGTAATTAATGTATGTATATAATCCGGGAAGAAGGGGGAACACAACAATATAATACTAATAGCATTAAAGGCCGTAGCCAGCCAATACTTTTAGGGGGGGTTTGGTGGGCACATCCCCCAATTGCTGGAAGTTAGAAAAAATTCTAAATGATAAACCGTTCTAGAAGCTCTCTGAAGTGTTTTTTATAGTAAAAAAACCCTAATTTGTATTTGTATCTTAATTTTGATATTGTTTGGACCATAAATAAAGTCATATATAATTTGTTCATAAAATTTCGCAGGGGGTTTGAACCCCCAAAACCCACCCCTGGCTACGGCCTTGATAGCGTTAAAGCCAGAACTCTTTACCTATTCACCCCTAATAAAGGATTATAAAGCGTATTTTATAAAATAAAGTACTTCCTAAGAAAAATAAATCAAACGAACTGAAACACGTGAATTAAATTATTTATTTTATTTTATTTTATTTTATTTTATATGAAACTTGGCATTTCCCGCTCTCACTCGCTTCGGTGGATGCATGGTTTAAGGCGTCACCAATAATGGGGAGATCGGGGCTTGAATCCCGATTGGGTGTACTGAGGATAGTGAGCCTTCCTCATCCCTAACATTATTATTATTAGCACCGCGTCTTACTACCCATTCGGGTTATACGCACTCATCTCTAACACATTAGCGTTATTAGTACATATGCTTATAGTACGAACGGGTAGTAAGACGTGGTGACAGCAAACCTTCTAGCTCTGCAGTTGAAATAGAGCGAGAGATATAACGCCAGGAAAACAATAGACGTTCGAACTTTGATTCCTCCACTCATTTCTCCCCGCAAGCCTCCTATCAGACAATGTCGGCTGCTGTAGCAGTTGTTATAACATCTTGATGATTGTATTGTACTGTCAAGAGTAGAAGACAGAGAACTTTGATTCCTCCACTCATTTCTCCCCGTGAGGCTCCTATCAGACAATGTCGGCTGCTGTAGCAGTTGTTATAACATCTTGATGATTGTATTGTACTGTGACAGTAGTAGAAGACAGATAACTTTGATTCCTCCGCTCAATTCTCCCCGCGAGGCTCCTATCAGACAATGTCGGCTGCTATAGCAGTTGTTATAACATCTTGATGATTGTATTGTACTGTCAAGAGTAGAAGACAGAGAACTTTGATTCCTCCACTCAATTCTCCCCGCGAGGCTCCTATCAGACAATGTCGGCTGCTATAGCAGTTGTTGTAACATCTTGATGATTGTATTGTACTGTGTCAAGAGTAGAAGACAGAGAACTTTGATTCCTCCATTCACTTCTCCCCACGAGGCTCCTATCAGACAATATCGGCTGCTGTAGCAGTTGTAACATCTTGATGATTGTATTGTACTGTGACAAGAGTAGAAGACAGAAAGTTGTTCTGTTATTCCCTGTTAATCGGTGGTTCTCTTCCGTTCAACGTCCGTGTTTACAGGTGAAAGAAACAAGTTACTGCTGTCAGAACGTGGTGCGAGATATACGTGTCGAGTAAGTTGAGAGCACTTCTTACGTCACGGATAACAACCACAATCCAGGACAATAATTAGGACATTAGGAGGAACCTTATCGGAGAGTTAGACCAGTTACTAGAGTTCCTCTCGCGTTTTCTTACGTCAATTCATGTGATATATTATAAATACATATATTATTATTATTATTATTATTATTTATCACCGCGTCTTACTACCCGTTCGGGTTATACGCTTAAGTATTAATTACTCTAATGGGATAGGAATTAGGAAGGTTGAATATAGAGGAAGTGAACCCGCATTTGCGTGGAGGGAGAGTGGAAAACAATTTAGGAAAAACCACCCTCAGTTCACCCGACCGAGATTCGAACCTCGATCTCCCCGTCCTCGACAGTAAATACATATACAATAACCACAAAAATATAGTAGAATGTTATCAATGTTGGCCGCAAATAAATATGTTTGTGTTATCTAAAAGGTCCATCCTATTAAAATGCGACTGTACCTAGGCAGGTAACACAGCTCGAATCAGAAATATCATCATGGTGCGGTGATCTGTATTTTTTCTTAATCTTTGGAATTTGAGACTAATAAAAATTGTTTAGCCAAATTCTTAATATACGACAAAACAAAAATATATAATTTAAAATGTAAAATAATTGTTAACCTGTTCACAATTTCGCTGTTTTCATATGAAAAAGGAAGAAATCGCACTTCGTTTCCTGGTTCGAGCGTAATTTTGGATCTAGAATCACGGTTAATCCTGTATCTAATATCCCGGTTAATCCCGTGGCAAATATCCCGGTTAATTTTGGATTAATATATCGGTTGATCCTGTAGCTAATATTCCTGTTAATCGGCCCTGATATAGGCTCTTAAATCGGGAATTTCCAAGACCACCCTTGCCCAACTTACCCCCTTCCTTTATTCTAGTCACAGGCTCCAGAAAGCCCAGACCATTTGTTTGCTTATAACATCTCTCCTCTCTACTTAAACTAAATATTACTAGCCTCTAGTACCACCACTGACTATTAGCAGTTGGAATTATTTAGTATAACGAAACAGGATGAGAAGAGCTAGTTTATAAGTAATGCACCAGCAGGTCACCTGATGAGTGGGTGAGAAATTACATCCGTCAGTATTAGTCCTCGGTTTGTCAGACGTTTTGACCCCTCACCCAAACATCCTGCCACTCTCAACTTGTCTGATACGGAGAAGAGCAGGCAGGTAAATACGCAACTTCACTCGATTTAACTGCTCTTCGTGACGGTCCGGATTCTTTGTTTACCTATCCGCGACCTTCTCTATACAGGGTGGTCCAATAGCCTTTACTTCACGTGCCGCGCTTAGCACGCCTGACCATGTAGACCAGGGCTCTCTCTTTCTACCAACCATCTTCAATAAATATTAATTTTACAAGTTTTGCTTCGCCAGCCATGCTTCACTAGTTTTGCTTTATATTCCTTACCTACCAGTTAACACTTCATCAACCTTGCTTTACTAGTCTTGCTTCATCTTCCTTACTTCACCAGTTACACTTCACCAACTTGCTTTACTAGTCTTGCTTCATCTTCCTTAACTTCACCAGTTACACTTCACCAACTTGCTTTACTAGTCTTGCTTCATCTTCCCTGCTTCACCAGTTACAATTCACCGGCCTTGCTTTACTAGTCTTGCTTCATCTTCCCTGCTTCACCAGTTACACTTCACCAGCCTTGCTTTACTAGTCTTGCTTCATCTTCCTTACTTCACCAGTTACACTTCACCCGCCTTGCTTTACTAGTCTTGCTTCATCTTCCCTGCTTCACCAGTTCCAATTCACCGGCCTTGCTTTACTAGAAGCCTAGAATACGTGATGGCCCGCGACTTACACACTGTCTTAAACTAGGCCAGATCACAAACTGTACACAAATTTACAATTATGTTCACAGTCTGAGACTGAACTAAGTTCTCCTGAGCTTCAGTCGGCTCACCTAACAACTCAGCCACGGGAACGACCTAGCTCTGGTCATTCGCTGACCTCTCATTTAGATCCCTCCCACCCCATCGTCATCATCACCTCAGATGAAAGTCAACCCCGACACAATTCCTAGAAACTGTTTGTTTAATAACGCAAATCAACCGTCCGTTCGGAGGTGTTCCATCAACATCGCCCCCCTCGGATGAAAGCGAAGGAAAGCAGGTAACACTCTCCCCCTCCTCTCAACCCCTCTCCCTCGCGAGGATTCTCATCAACAAACATTAATCGAGTCTCTATTTTTTTTTTCTCTCCCCCGTTCCGCTGTTAAAAATATTTTAATATAGAACACACAATCCACCTGCGTGTAATTATTTTCTCGTCTGAGATTCAAATAACTTCACTTCTATCTTTTCACGGTTCGTGTTCGCTCAACTTTCACAATCAACATCATCATCACCATTATTATTTCACTTCTTCGTCATTTTGTTTATAGACAACATTTCACTCGTTTTATTTCGCTTATTTTCAAATTAAATTGAGAGCTGCGGGAAAAGAACCCGCCAAGTCCCAGTTTGGACTTGCATCGTTCTTCCTTCAAGGGTTATAACCGCTGATATTTACCCACCGTTAGAGCATACTCTCTGAATTTCAATCTCATACACCCTGTTTTACCGGTGACCAAAAGGTTGGGGATCGATTCCGGGCTTGGTATACTGAGGGGGAATTTTCCTTGACAGTTTTACACTCTGCGTCATCGAAAATGCTGGTACATTTCCTAAATGTTACCTTTCTCATCCCTACCCAATTTGATAAGTAAAATTTGAATAGCTAGTTATATCTGACTCTTACTACCCGGCCAAGAAAGTCGCATATTTACGGTAATTGGGGAGGAAGCTAAAATTTAGAAGAAATGTACCCTCCTTTTCATGGAGGGGGATTGGGAAACCATTAAGGATAGACACACCTTTGTACACCTGATTGGGACTCTTATCCTGTTACCCACCTCGGTGGTGTAGTTAGCTAACGTGCTAGTTTCGTGTTTAACTAAACTGCCGAGGACAGGAAGATCTAGGTTTAAATCTCACTCGAGTTAACTGGGGTGGTTTTCCCCTAAATTGTTTTACACTCTCCCTCCACGCAATTGCGGGTTTACTTCCTCTATATACAACCTTCCCAACACCTAACCCATTAGCGTAATTAGTACTTAAGCGTATAACCCGAATGGGTAGTAAGACGTGGTGCTAAATATCTTATCCTGTTACCTTACCGTCACTGGAAAACCAGACCAGACGAGACTGACGCTTTTATCCGCGTGCCCACCAGTGTGGGTTTAAGTTTCCTCGTTCATTGCGTTATATAAATGTGAGTACCATTGCATTTTATTCGCTTTTTAAAGCTGTGGCTTGGTCAGTTTTTCTCCCGGACAGTTTGTTCTCGGTATTAAACGTCCGCAGCACATTCCTTCGTCTCTCAAGTGTGGGTTTGAACGTTGGCTTTCAGGGCTGCTCTTAGTGGGGCCCCCACTTACCAGCCTCAAAAAATTACAAGTAAAAACTTAATTTTTGTTTAATTAATGCTAGAAGCCGTGTCTTTATGCATATAAGGGTTGATTTCTCCCTAACCTTTGTTTTGATTTTATTACCCAACGAACTTGATCTGTATAGAGCTACAAAGAACGACTATGCCAAGTTTGAATTAAATCGGTTAATTCATTCAAAAGTTATCGTGAGAAATATCCACCACAGACAGACAAATGCAAATCACTGGAATCAAAACGGATGACTCGCTTCACACGTTCAATAAACCAAACCACAAGATTATATTTATATTGGTTTTTACACTCTAATAATAGTTGCTAGATCACATATACAGGGTGCCTACTTACCATACGAGCGCGTAAATAAAAATTTCCCACCCTAACTTGTTTTTCCCCCTCTGTCACCTAAGCAAGCGCAGGGCCCCGCACCGTTCGCACACCCCTAAGGGGGTACCTGCAATATATTTATTTATTAATTACAATGGTTTAAGTAAGTGCTAGTCTGCATGAAACACTGGGTTCTGCAGAGGGTGCTTATGATGAATAGGGGAGCTTTGGGTGTTCAGGCTGGTCAGTTTGTGATGGGGGATACAAACATCTTTTGAACGCGTCTACAGTTTTTGACACTAAAACTGAACATAAGAAAGACCTAGGCGAGGTTTGGCCAATTCGGCGTGTATTGGCTTTCACGGTTTAGTAATAGCAAACCACCTGTGTGTTGATCAACCAGGTATACATTAATGAACCGGGAACATATTATCTAAATGGGCGTGTGTTGGAAAACGGGTATGTTTAGTCAACTAATAATGAATTGTCCAACTCTATGTGTTAGCCAACTGGGTGTGAAATTGCTCAACTAAATGCCAAACAAGAACTTGTACGAATATCACTATTTTAAGTTCACGTTAAGATATTCTAATAATTAAAGAACTAAACAATCCTAGTTGTGAATCAATGTGGTCCAGACGGAAGTTACTTCGCGCGTTCTGTCTCTTTATTTACTTGTATTTCAATCTGAATCAGACCCCCAAGCTGTGGCCCAGTAAATGGATTGTTTATTTACTTTACTCCCTCGTATAATTTTACGACGATCGTTCCGAACAATCCCCTCCTATTATAGCAAGAGTATTGTTATTATTTTCCACTAGCAACTTCTGGGGGCTATTTGTGGGCTTAATATGAGGATGACTGGTGAAGATTTGCAGCATTGTATTCTCACCGGCAGAACTAGTTTACTTTCTTTTGAACAGAGTATTTTATTATGATCTCAAGCTCAAGACTGACATGTTAACATATGAGGTCTAAAACAGACCCAACATTAGTGACACATTCAACCACATAGCGCTGTAGTCGATACGTGTGAGAAGAAAACTGAAATCACTGTTATTATTATTATTATTATTATTAGCACCGCGTCTTACTACCCGCTCGGGTTATACGCACTTACGCTAATGTGTAATGGTAGGGTGATTGTGAGATGAAATGGAGGACCTACAGTTTAACGTGGGATCCGAACCACGGTGGAGGCCTGGCATTCCACACATTCACAAGTTGTGATTAATACACATCTTGTGAAATCACCGTTATTGTTGTGATAATGTTTCTGCTGTTGATGTCCTTAGGATGATTTTTTTCTCTTATAGTTTTGTTAGCGCGTCTTACTACCCGTTCGGCTAGCATATGAACTAATTACGGCGATGAGTTAAGGATGAGTAAGGTTGAATTTAGAAGAAGTGTATCTGGATTTACGTGAAAAACGAGTGGAAAACCATTTAGGAAAAACTATCTAATGTACACCTGCCTGGGATTCGAACCCCGATATCTTTGTTCTCAGCAGCCTAGTCTCTTGCGAAAGTGAAGACTTAGGTCACATTCGATCACCAAAACGGTATGAATTTAGCTGAAGGGGAGACTTAAAAACATGAGATGAATCGATTACAGTAGTTCTATTTAAATATCTGAGGGATCCGCTTCAGTGGTCATTTGGTCTAGGGCGTCACCCTTGCAATAGACTGGACTGTAGATGATAGGGAGATCGAGATTTGGATCCCGGTTGGGTGAAATGAGGGTGTTTTTTCTCTAAATAGTTTTCCACTCTACCTCCACGAAAATTCGGGTACGCTCCCTCAACATTCCTCTCTCCTCATCTCTAACACACTATCGTAAGCTGCACATGTGCGTATATCCGACCAGGTAGTGAAACTTTGTGAGAGATTGTCCCTCTCCTCTCATCAGTTCTGGACCTTGTTCCGCCGAAGAATCGCGGGCCGGTGAAAGCGACGAGGTGTGTGATACACTGATCCTCATTATCGAGAACAAAAGACAACGTTTATTGGGTTAGTGGGGGAGTTGTAGTACCAAACTGCGGGTGACCTTGTTTAGAAAGTAGCCGGTGAATGGTCACCCGAGCCCGGCAATCACAAACCGAGGAGACGTTCAGGTCGACCTTTCTTTTGTCACTTTCCCGACCAAAGATGTGTAGTTAGCGGCGAACCAATAGTTCCATCTGAACTAGTTCAACTTATCGGAGTGATCTAGTTCAAAGTGAACTAGGAGTTAACGCGTGATTATTCTGCTGATCTCGGTCACAGAAACCAAATAAACAGCTGTGATTATCCAACGAGTTGCCATGTAAGGTATGTTTGGGTTGAAAGGGAGTTGACTGTTTCACATTTCCCTTGTTTGTCAAGGCTACCTGCCCCCTCTATACCCCCCCTCTTCACCACTACTCCTCTCCGCCACTCATCTCCCCCACCCCTCTCCATCATTCCTATCCACCCCTCATCTCCACCCCCCTCTCCACCACCCCTCTTCACCACCCCTCTACACTACCCCTATCCACCACCCCTATCAACCACCCTCTCCACCATTCCTATCCACCAGCCCTCTTCACCAACCCTCTCCACCACTCCTTTCCGCCACTCATCTCCACCAACCCTCTTGACCACCCCTCTCCACCATTCCTATCCACCACACCTCTCCGCCACTCATATCCACCACCCCTCTCCACCACTAATCTCTACCACTAATCTCCACCACTCCTTTCCACCACCCCTCTCCACCATTCCTATCCACCACCCCTCCTCACCACCACTCTCCACCACTCATCTCCACCACCCATCTCCACCACCACCACCTCTCTTCACCACTCATCTCCATTACCCCTCTCCACCACTCATCTCCACCCCCACTCTCCACCACCCCTCTTCACCACCCTTTTCCACCATCTCCTTCACCACTCCCCACCACCACCCCTCTGCTTCAAGAAATAAGCATTATGGCCCCAATATTATACTACTATAAAGCCACATGGCTGACTCACTCACTCACTGACATTAATGTTTACCCACTTACAGATGAGCTAGAAACTTGAAATTTGGCAAACTTAAATCTTCTAGCCTTTAACCAACGGCAAAATTCCAAAAAGGTTAAAAATTAATTTTTAACCCCGAAAAAAATTCAAAATGGCGGAGCAACTTTAAAGTCGGTGCGGACCTTTCTTTGGAGGTCTCTTGTGGCTAAACGGTAAGACCTATCAAAAAATGGCACAAGTTTGGTCCTATTACTTTTTGTCGTATTTACATCGCTTATACGTCAGATAGAGCTAGATTTTTTTTTATATTAGGTAAATTTTGCACATTTTACAACTTATTTTTAAATTTTATGACACACTTATGGGACAGCTAGATCATAAAATTTGGCAGGCATATTGGCACATCCAATTGCTATAAGCGTGCCAAATTTGATGATTCTAGCCCTCCTATAAGTATGGAGAAAATAAAATAATGTGTGAAAAATACAATACAATACAATACCGGTAACTTTAAGTTGTTACGTTCAAAACAACGCTGGAATTATATTAGTTTGCATCCACTTGCAAAGAAAGCAAAGCGAGTTTTAATTATATAACAACATAACTAACCATCTCTGTGGTCAGAGTTCTTGGCTACAGATCCAGAGGTCCCGGGTTTGATCCTCGACGCTTACACATTTTTCTGTGACGCAATAGGTCTAGAACAGGGTCAAACTCGGCCTCGTGAAGACAAATGAGTAGCTACTTAAATCAAGAAGTAGCGGTTCCGGTTTAGAAAACTGAGATTAACGCCAGGAGGGATCGTTGTGATTACCACATGACGCCCTCTATTCGTGGAAGTTGGCACTATATTCGCCAACAGACGGTGGTGACTTGGTATAATAATATGACTGGCATGGTTGTAGGTCATGAACCTGTAAATGACTGAACTATTGAACTAGACAGATGAACTGTTCATTTCAGTGAACTGATTCACTGTGAACTAGCAGTGAGCAATTATTTTTTCACGGAACATAAACGAGAAAACATATTATTACCAAAAAAATCTTGTTTTCCACATTTTACAACCCATCCGAGCTATCCTCATATTCAAGCTAATGAGGAAGGTCACATTTGAAAGGAAAAGTACTACCATTTTCTGGGGAGGAGAAAGTTAAAAACCTCTAAGTAAAAAAAAACTTCATTACAACTAGCTGGGTGTGGAACCCCGACCTCGCCGATCCCGGCAAACCAAACAAGGCAAGACTGATACCTTTCTCCGCGTAGGAACTCTAGTTTTTTCCACAATAATTTAAGGATCCTCCTTCCCCCTCTCCTTCTTCCCTCATTTTTCTAACTTGACACAGAAGGGTTGGCTCAGCATCAACGATCTCGTCTAGAGTGATCTGGAAGCTCGAGAACCAGTTAAATGGTTTTTCACGTCGTGATTTTTCATTATATAACTCTCTCTGGACGGAACATAATGAATTCCTCTTTTAAACTCGCCTCTATCATCCTGTGTCCTATGATTAATGTGAGTTGCAGAAAACCCAGGCGTGCAGGAAGATGCGTAGCACCAGATTAAACATTAAACGGATAAAACATATTTTTAACCCGGCAAGACAACTTTGATCCCCAACAGCCTGCTTATTTGGGCTCAATACGACCCTCACCCCCTCACCCCCGTCCCCTCTTCGGGCCCAGGCCTTGTAGGGTTGTAATTACTCAGTCAAGGGCGTATCCGCCGCTTGTGAAATTTATGTTTCCAAAACCAATTAATGCCCCACGCCCTGTTCCAATCTATAAGAGCGAGTGTTGGCTACAATTTGTTCGCTCGCTAGCACCTAAATCTTCATTATTTTCAAAACCTTCGATTGACACTTATCGTCAATTCGTTGACTAGATCATTCATTTCTCTGACAAGGGAGCTGACACTACTTGTGGGGGAGGAAGGGTTCTAATCCAGTTTACAGTTGAGTTTTAATTAGCTCCATCATATTACGAGATTAAACAAGTAAACACTACACTGACACTCTTTTTACAACTCTAGGATTTAAATAAAAACAAATGCGGTAATTTTAATTAATCTTCGACGTGCATCGGTGGGCACGCGGACTAAATGATAAGCTCGTCTAGTCTTATTTACCGATGATGGGAAAGGTCAGGACTTTGAATCCTGACCAGGGATCTTGAGGAATTTTTGTTTTATCTTTTTTTTTTAACCGCGTCCTTCTACTCGCTCTGGTTATACGCCTGTTTACTAATTACACTAATGGTTTTTGGGGCTAGGAAGGTTATATATAGAGGAAGTGTACCCGCATTTACGTGGAGGAAGGGTGGAAAACCGTTTTGGAAAAACTACCCTCAGTACATCCGACCGAGATTCGAACCCCGATCTTCCCGTCATCGGCAGTCTAGTCTACTGTGAGAGTAGCGCGTTAGACCACGCGGCCACCAAAGCGGGCTGTTTTATTGTTGTTTCACACTCTTCGTCCACGTAGATGCTGGTACATTTCCTCTCAATTATATCTTCCTCGTCTTTACCCGATGAGTGTAGCTATGCATGTAAATGAGGATGGGTAGTAAGACACGGTACATATTTAAAAATTATGTTTATTTAATTTTATTTTTACCTTCCCCCTCCCCCTCATCTAACTTTACTAGTGTCGATTGCATTTGAAAGTACAAATTATTCAACGACCCCGATAGTGCTTTTCCGTCGTCTTATTTTTATTACTGTACGCCTCTCATTAATTTGTAATTGAGCTTCGTGACGACACGGACTGTGTTCTTTGAAAGAGAGAGATGGAGAGAATACGATGAACCTGAAACATCCAGCGTGTAAGCGAAAGAGTGGGATGAGTAAATTATTAATTATTTTTTTTACTTCCGAAGTTGTAACCTTGACCTTGTATCGGCGCATCTGACGTCCCAGTTTTCACACGAGGACGATTTCTCTCTTGTGGAATCTCACGACGTTGTCGTGGTTCGCCATTTCACTCTCGGCCGGTTGTTTCTCTGGAACCCAAACAGATCTGGAGAAAGGGATCGTGAGCTTATGTAGGTATCACCCCCGCCCCTGATTGGTCGACTGATACACTGTGGTTCTATGACACACACCTACGGAAGTCTGCATGTGTGGAGGAGGGGAGAGGGAGTTTCCTCCTCGGAGAAAGGACGGCTAATGTTCACCAATGCAGAGAGACGACTGTTCTAAGAGACAGGATGTACCCCCCCCCCTCTCTCCCCCTGTCATCCCCTCCACAGCTTCCCGCCAGCATCTCTCGAAAATTTTGGCGGAGTCGCCTTGCACTAGTTGAGGATTGTTCGAACGGGAAAACTCTGTCGTGTGTTGTAGTTTTGGTTTTTTTTTATTAATGTGTGTGAGGTGGTGTTGAGTGTTAATTTGGTTGATAACTGGCCTTGTTTTACCGGCGTTTGTTATTTGTGTTTCTTGAGTCTCGTCTGTTTGATCGTGCGGTAACGCCTGTCTCTTGACAGAAGAGGAAGCGGCCGCCAATCTCTTGTCGAGTGTGTATGTGTTCAAGATGACCGTGTTCTTGTCTGTCGTGGTATTTGCCCGAACGGGGCGAAGCTTGTTCTTTGTCAAACAAGTCTCTTGTATTTCATTGTTTTGAAGAAGAAAAAAACACCCGGTTTGAGCTTATTTTTCCATTTGAGATTATGTCCGCCGCGGTAATGCGCGGCGTTTAGTTCTGGGCGACATATTTCTCGTCGTTTATTTGCGCACGCTCATACGCCGTCTTTTGTTCTACGAGGCTTCTCATCCTGTTTAACAAGAATTTTGTCAAGTCCCAAATAGTTGATTTACTTTACGTTTGTTTAAGGTTATCTTGGGAATATTTTCTAAACTCAGTTTTTTTTATAAGTACGCTAACACACTAATAGAATCGTATCTCCAAAATGATCATTATTAATTAGACGCACATCGGTGGATACGTGGACTTTAACGTAATCCTCGTATGGTCTGGTTTGGTGGCAATGAAGAGGTTGGGGTTTAGAATCCAGCCTGTTATAGTGAGGTTCTTTTTTTTTATATATACTTTCCCATTCTTTTTCTCAATGCAATTGCGGGCACAATGACTCTGAATTATACCTTTTCTTCTCCATAATCAATTAAACTGGATGTGTGGATACCCCGGATGGGTTGTAAGACGTGGAGCGCAGGAAAACTATTACCAAACATGTCAGCATACAGTCCAATCTTCATAGGAAGGACATTTTAGAAAATACTGACCTATTTTGTTTGCGGTCAACATTGATAACATTTAACTATATTATTATTGATATTTTATATAAATTGATAATACATATCAAAAGTTACAACTATAGATCACATAACTTGACTTATGAATACATTAACATATATTAGTAGCTTTTCTAGCTCTCAGATAAGGTTCTTCCTATGGAAATTGGACTGTAGATCCTAAAACGCAGTTTGATTGATATACCAAAATACTTTCCTTTTTTAACTTCCCCGACGGTAATTCTCTTCCTCTACTGTAATTTCAGTCTCTTTTTTCCAGTTTTAAGTTCCCCCTCTGTTATTGAAGTCCTTGTCTGTCAAACTATCCGGAACACGTGTGCTACCCTCGATAGGACAAAGAGACAGTACAGGCGCGACAGTTGAGTGTCAGTACGATCCTCGAGAGTGAAGAGTGGTCAAGGTCCAGGACAATGACCGGAGACAGACGATCGATCATGGGACGCGACTTTCATCTGTCGCACGTCGTCTGATCGAGAGTGTATTCGTGTGTGGTCCGTGTATCGGGGATATGGACGTTAAAGGGTACGACCTCTTGACAAGGACTGTTGAGAGGAAAGTGTCCTTGGCCAGTGTGAGGGAACTTCTAGAACCGTGGTTCCACACGGCCACCGACCAGGATTTGAACCCGGTGAGTCTACTCTCTTCGTGTCGGCTGTGTTGACACACCCAGGCTCAGCTAACTCTTTAAAAGCTTATATTTATATCGATACGCGCTGGTTCACATTTCACTAGAATCATATCACAAACTACTAGAATCAGATCACAAACTTCTAGAATCAGGTCACAAACTTCTAGAATCAGATCACAAGCTACTAGAATCAGATAACAAGCTACTAGAATCAGATCACAAACTTTTAGAATCAGGTCACAAACTTCTAGAATCAGATCACAATCTACTAGAATCATATCACAAGCTACTAGAATCAGATCACAAACTTTTAGAATCAGGTCACAAACTTCAAGAATCAGATCACAAGCTACTAGAATTAGATCACAAACTTCTAGAATCAGGTCACAAACTACTAGAATCATATCACAAACTACTAGAATCAGGTCACTTTCTGATATAATCGGTTCGCAACCTACTATATTCAGGTCGCACTATACTATATTAGAATCAGGTGACACTCTTTTAGAATCATTTCGCAAAATACTAGAATTAGGTCACAATTTATTAGAATCAGGCTAGAGCTAAAATATATACTCCCCGCTAGAATCAGATCTACACTCCATCAGAGCTAGAAGGTGTATTCCCCACTAGAATCAGGAGGTCTACACTCCACCAGAGCTAGAAGGTGTATTCCCCACTCGAATCAGGTCTACACTCCACCAGAGCTAGAAGGTGTATTCCCCACTAGAATCAGGAGGTCTACACTCCACCAGAGCTAGAAGGTGTACTCCCCACTAGAATCAGGAGGTCTACACTCCACTAGAAGTGGGAGGTACAAGGGCTCATATAAAACTCGTACATATATATCTTCCTTCTTGTTTTATTATTTGTGAAGGATGGTTAGTGAATTCAGGAGAAGGCTTGGCAGGTAGTACAGAACCACCTGGGAACCACCTGGGAACCATCGGCCATGTTCACACTGTGGGAATAGTTTACAACTCGCACACATCCGGGGGTTCTTCCGGGCTCACACTCAACAGCGCCTAGTCGGGGGAACGCTCCAAGGTCTTAGAGAGTAATGTTGCAAGAAGTGCATATTACACAGATTAGTTGATTAGACAATTTATGGAACTTATTATTTATATATAATACATACATATTTTAACTTAAATGTTTTTATTCTCTATTAAAATTCCTCAACATTTAAAATTTTAATCCTTTTCTATGCATCTGACTTCACATTAAAATATATTATTTATTTAAATACCGTACCGTAATTTGGGTCTAAAAACCCTTTAAATTGTAGCTAGCAAAAAAAAAACTTCAGCAAAACATCTACGTTATATTAGCACAAGATCACTAGAACTCAGAGGTCACGTTGATTACACCTACAATTTGCCGGTCCTGAAGTGAAAACGTCTAAATAAACATAATAATGATCACAATGAAAAATCAACCAATTCTGAACTTTGCCGTTTCGTTTGAATGACACAACTTTCATTTACATTTGAGAGCGTAAATCGAGGTTACGAAAATTGTTATATCAAGATTGATTCTCAATCTTCCGATTCCAGTAAGAAGCAAGGGTATCTATCGAGTAATCGAGTTTGACATTCTCAATACATATCAACCGTAGTAGTTAATTTCAAAAAGAGTATTTTCTATTTCTTTAAAGTGACACCGTTTAGTCATACACTCTTTAGCAACTACAATATTGGGAAATGTAAAATGTAACTTTATTATTCATGTTATCTATCAAACACTTAAATAGCCGAATGGTCTAAGGCGTCACTCTCGCGGTAGATTAGACTGCCGATGATGGAGATATCGGGTTTCACATCCACGTTGGGTGTACTGGGGTGGGTTCTCTAGATTGTTTTCCACTCTACCTCCACGCAAATGAGGATACATTTCCTCTCAATTCGACCTTCTTCATCCCTAACACATTAGTATAATTAGTGCATATGCGTATAACCCGAACGGGTAGTAAGACACGGTGCTAAACAATAATTGACCATGTCGTAGACGGGCATGGTATGAGACGTATTTATCAGCGCGGCCTTTCATTTGTCAAATGGCACATGCACTTTTAGATTACGACACAGCGTTGATGTTGACAAACTTTAGGATGTTTCCTGTCAGGACTTTGAATGGTCGGATGGACCTCTTCGCCCACGATTCCATTTAGTGACATTGGAATGACGTCATTACATTTAAATCATTAAATAGTTTTGTAACTTAATGTATTGATACAGTCGTGAAATAATCGTTGTTGAATCAATTTCTTTGTCCGGCTAAGGGATTTTTGTCGTTGTACAAGGAAACTACTATTTCGATTCATTTCATTCAAAACAAATGGTAAACCAATACGTGTGGTACTTTCTCGTATATAAATTTCAAATTTTCAAAAGTCACTAATAAGTAAACTATTCTCACATGAACTTTTTATTTGAAAAATATTAATACAATGCTATTTTTAATCTAAAACTTTCCCATGAAATATATTTGGATCAAAATCATGCAATTTTTGAAAAACTTAAACTTTCACAAATCGGTTATTAATAAACAACCCTTAAATCAATCTAATTACAAAAAACAACAAGTATACAGTTATATGTATCATTCTAAACATTCCCCAGATGATCAAGTTGATCAAAACCATTGGAGAAATTTTCAAAAACAATACTTATTTAACTATTCTGAAATTTAGCGCGTGTCCAAATCACGATTTCTCCCCGAGGTATGAACATATAACATCTGAATATTGGGTTTGAATGAAATATATCACACTGTTATGTCTGTAGCTTAAGGTATAGACAGAGAAAATTAAAAAAAAAAGTTCTGGGACACTTAATAGATTAAGATTGTTCATAATCTAGAGGTAAAAAAGTTTACGTTTACAATACTTTCTATATCTTGTTCTTAAGACAACAACCCGAAGATTGGTTTGATGGTATTTCTATCCATCCGGAGGAGGGTATGCACTCAGTCCTTCAGCTGGTTAGTGATTCCCTGCACCATCTGGTAAAAACCCCATGTATTGGGTAGTTTAGGAAGAGTGGTGGTTCCCCGTTGCTTTATACGCCGAATTTTTATGAGTGAGCGCTAAATAACCTACCACTTTTTGCCGGGAAAGGTATTTTCACATATCCAAGGTTCTCTTACATGCCACAATTAACATGGGACCGACGGCTTCACTTCTACTTCGAAGGAAGTTGTGCTACGGATTTTTATCGCTCAAAAAAATCTGTCAACCTCAGCTGGGTTTTAAACCACGATCATTGGATCCTAAGGCAAACACTTTACCCCAAGACCACTGAGGTTGACAATTTCTATAGATGAAAAAGTAATTATTTAATGTCTTCTATGAGTATTTTGTTGCCATGTATAGCTATGTACAATGCAATGGCTTATGCTCCAACAGACATTATTAGTGACTCAAGTTGAGCCAGCTGTTAGTAAATGAAACATCCCGGCAAGTAGGCGTCACGCAATGACAGGGCGGCATTGAGGTTGCATATCTTCCAGGCGGACACACCTTCAGGCGCAATTGTGTGATTGCATCCGAAGCTTTCATTGTCTTCACAAATAATTGATGGCACTGCTCAGCGCAGTAGGTTAACTTTCTTAGCCCAGGAGGGTCGAGGATGAAGCTCAATACTCTCCTGGCCACCGGAGTAGTTGCTTTGATTGGCAACAGAGGAATTATACCTTACAGATTTACTCTTGGTTCATCCCACGAGGGGATTATGGAGTGGTTTGCCCGCGGCTCCGTTGTCTTGTGGGTCAACTGACTGACGAGGGGACAGTGATTCAACCCCAGACTCTACTTAATATCATACATGTGTTCGTCCCATTGCTCAGGTATCGTGATTCCCAGTGTTAAGGTTAGCTATTGAGTGTTCGGTGTTGCTGTCTTAGGTTACGTTAGTCCATGTATATATGTCTAGAAAGGGTTTGTTAAATGATTGGGTAGTGTCATCTGATTTTCATTACGGGAAGAAGGGATTTTGGGGCAATGATACACACAAAACATTATGTCCCTCACGTACAGTCACGTGCAAACTTTTTTTTAAAAAAGAAAATACAGATTTAAAGCTATTAGATAGATAATGTGAGCAACTAAATGTGTCCTAATATAATGGCCACGTGCCTTATTTGGTTGTATTATTGTTTGTATTGTTATTAACTACATTGTATCTAACGCAAACTTCCCTCGCCGACTGGGTATATCACCACACGACTAACCAACTAGCTTAATTTTATAACAGACAAAGCACCTGGCCCCCTCGGTCGTTATTGTTAAATAGGTACCTCACCTTTTCCCAATGATTAGTTTTTTCAGCCTTGCTGGAAATCGAACTCTGGACACACTATCAACTGAGCTAAGATGTCAAACATTTGTTTCTATACCGCGTGCTACATACTCACACTATATATGAGGGTGGAATATAGAAGAAATGTATTTAGTTTTGAGTGGAAAGCCATAGGATTCGAGCCCCGACCTCCCAACTAAATGGGCTATACCTATAGACCATGTGCCCACTGATGTATTTTTGATTGAGTAATTATTTGATGAAACTGTTATATTATAAACAAGAATATAATATCATTTATATATTCCGAATGGAGTTGGAGTACTAAGATCCCTTTTTCTTTCTTTGTTCGAATGAATTCCAACTCCGAGATCTGAATGTTACATTCAATCACTCCTGAGCTCCTTGCACCAGAATCATCCGGTAATGACACGTCAGTTTCACTCTCTTGGTGGTGCTAATTACCTCCTCTAGACCCCTATGGGGCCCGTCGGTGGTCCCAGGAATACATTCAAGACCACTTGCCACGCAGGGCCCGGCTTCACCTCAATGCTAGAGTGGCACAGATCCAACTCTGGAACAAAAGGAAGATTAGAAAGTTGTTTTGTGGCTGAGTTTTTAAAGGGCCACTACACTTAAAAAAAAGATTTAGATATTTATAATAAAACTAGGCTTTCTTTTTAGCATGTGCCATTTCCTATATTTAATGAATAATGTTATTGGAATCGAACTTAAGTCTTGGACCTTTAGTCGTCCCCCTCCCTCCACCCCCATCACACGTAAACAATAGTGTGGGCAAAACTTTTATTTTGTTTTGTTAGTTTTGTTTTATTTCATACACCCAAAACGACTTTCCAAAATTTCCTATAAATTCGAGATTTTCTCTATCAAAGTGTAGAAAAGTTAGAATTGCATGCAGGTCGACTTTGATATCTATATCAGTTAACCGAGACACTTTAGTTTGAAACCAGGTAGGGTCGAAATGCAGTCATGGATTTAGAAACTTGAGAAACAAAAAGGTTACTTCCTATATCTAAATCGGAATGTGTAGTCAAGATGTCTAAACATCCGCCTCGGTGGTCGAACGGTCTAAGACGTCATTCTCAGACTAGACTGCTGATGACTGAGAGATTTAAGTTCGAATCCTGGTCGAGTGAGTGTACTGAGAGAGTGTGATGTTTCCTAAAGGTTTTTCCACTCTCCCGCCACACAAATACGGGCACACTTCCTATAAATTCAACCTTACTTTACCTTGCACATTAGCGTCATTAACACATAATAACATAATGAATGCATGTATATAACCCAAACGGATAGTAAGTGATCCAACAAACCTCTCAACCTAATTGGGTAGGTAGTAGTAAAAATTAAGTATGAATAGTCAGTACAGGAGGAAAAAAAACGCGGTGCTAAAAAATAAAATAAAACTCTCGGGGATATTCCGCGCGGTTTGGTCTCCATGAGTCACATCAGCTATCAGGATTGCAGAGGAGGGGGAGGAGGTATGCTAATTACCGCGCCACGGAGGTAGCTTATACCCGTAAATTACCACGGCAAGTAGGGGGGAGACTCCGTCACGATCAGGAGACAGGTGTGCGACTGGAATCGCCACCTCCTCGCGTATTATATCCTCCTGCCCGTTCGAAACAATTGGGCTGCTCTCTAGAATCCTTTTCATCTTGACTTGAACTGGCTGTGTGGTGTGTGCTTGCTTTGCTTTTTCAATGGATTTTTTTTTACAGAGGCTTGTACCGACGTTCTTTTTTTATTTATTATTATACCGACCAATTAGTGTGAACCTGTTAAATTTTCAACTAGATTTGTTCTTTTTACCTCTATTATTCGTGCGTTTCTTTATGTTTGGCTGCATTGTTAGCACGCCCGCTGTCAGGTATATATTTATTATACTCTCTTTGAAAGGAGTTCTATTATAACGTATGGATGGATTAACGTTAAAATATCATGTTAAAATTATTATTATTACTATTATTATCATCATGATCATCATCCGTATGCTCGAGAGCAGAAGCACTTGGGTTTTCTAAAACAATAGGGATTTTTTTTCACAGCGTAGTGAAAAAAGGCAATTTAAATTTATGAATTCAGTCCGATATCTTGGCTCATCTAGTCTCGCATATTCTTACTGAGCTGAGTCACAGGTTTGATTCCTTGCATAGTCAAAAAATTATCATTGGTGAAATTAGGGGGTTATATCTTTCTCACTGTGATGAATTAACGGCCGAATTACTGGATTTTTTTTTCTGTTTTATAATTGTGTTAGTAAGTCAGGTCGGTTCGGAAAGTGCACATTATTTACTTGACATAATAATATCCTTTGTAAAAAAAAAATCTTTCTGTCCATTATGATATTCTGAAAGTGCTCTTCCAGCCGCAAGATGGCGGACTAGAGTCGATCGCTAATAACAGTGGTCACAGCTCACTCTATAGAGTCGTATTAGTCATTTTGTGAGAACAAAAAAAGAGAGAGAGAAACTTCCGATACACAATCGATTTAATCTAAATGGCTCACCATTGTTGCTAATAAGCGGTGTATTGGTCAAACGGGGGCATGGGAGGGGGGACGATATCGGGTGCTTTCCCCCATACCCCCCAGAGGGTGGGTCCCACTGACCCGGGACCTGACGAGCTCCGGGGCTAACAATGAGATCAGAGATTGGTCCAAGGAAGTTGAAAGTTTGACTAAAGACTTTACGTTTCTTGAGAACTGTGCAATGAAAGTTTTTCACAAAGAGAAAAGGGAGGGTTTTGTGATTCATTAGTCACATTTTTACAGTTAATTTTATCGACAGAGACAGTATATGTGCTTAGTTGATGCTTTTTTAGAGGTGGTAGTGGAGGAAATTTTGAACAATTATTATAAATCTTAATAGTTCTTCCTTCTTTAATACATTGTAATTTGCTTTGAGCAAATTTTAATTTTCGTGGTCAATTATATACTGACCAGCGGTGCCCATTTTTTGAAAAATCAATTGATTATGTTCGACGCTCATTTTTTTATGTTCAGCGCTCATTTGACAACATGCATTAATCTAAGTTTATAAACAATATGGCTTGCCTCAACCAGATATAACTTGAAAGAAATACCAATTTAAATCAGAATATTTTTATTTATTTATTTATTTTAGTACCGCGTCTTACTACCCGTTCGGATTATACGCTTAAGTACTAATTACGCTAATGGATTAGGAATTGGGAAGGTTGAATATAGAGGAAGTGAACCCGCATTTGCTTGGAGGGAGAGTGGAAAACCATTTAGGAAAAACCACCCCCAGTTCACCCGACCGAGATTCGAACCTCGATCTCCCCGTCCTCGGCGGTCGAGCTCAACACGACAAGCGCGTTAGCCAACTACGCCACCGAGGCGGGTTAAATCAGAATAGTATTTTAAAATATTTCTATGAGATAGTTCAATTTTTTTTAACAATTATTTTCATTTATCTTATACTAAGCTTAATGAGTAAAATGATAGTCCCTACTCTGCGTCTTCATGCCTTAAACTAAGGGAGAAGGTTAAATTTAGAGCAAATGCACCCGTTTCGCATGGAAGGAGAGAGGAAAAAATTTAAGAAAATTACACTCTCAGAACCCTACCAGGGTTTGAGCTCGGATCTCTCCATCACCAGCAGTCCAGTGTATTGCGAGAGAGACGCCCTAAACTGTGTGATCACCAATCGAGTAGTCCAGGTTTGTCCAATACTTTCTGAACTATTTGGTTACTCATTGTGGCCTTTCCATCCTCTCTTCATGTTAATGCGGGTGCACATTTCCTAAGCAACCTTCTTTAATCATCCTTATGTATGATATTAAGTAGTTGGTGTTGAACGTATCACTAACTATGTTAGTTAAGGGATGCGGTGGAGGGGGGGAGGGGGAGGAAAGCGAGCTAAGGGTCGGTAATTTTGGAAGTTTGTATAACAAAAAAAGTTGTCCAAATTAAATTAAATATTGGTCCAGTAGCTACGTTTAGTTTAATGTTCTTCACACGGGGATATCAACCATTCTTGAATAGCTGTCATGAGTATAGTGGGACTTGACCAGGACATTTTTATGTTCATATTTTGTAAACCCCATGACAGATAAATGTTGATATTATCGTGTGACGAACATTAAACACAACATTAAAGCACAATTATTGTTGGGTGCCTCCACCACTATCGACTGAGTCTCGACTCGACTCCCGCTTATATAGTGACCAAAGATGGCCACTGTAAACATAATTATGAAGGAAGGTCGGAAGACAGTGACCCTGGCAGAGGCTATCCCAGCTGAAGTCATTTCTTTATTAAAAACTAGGAACTACATACAGATGTAGACATAATCAGGTGAATACACGGGGAAAATGAATAACGAGCGCAATTTGCCGAATTGACGTGGCCCGCTGACTGAGGATCTCCCGCGTGGCGATCGGTAGCGGCCGCCGCCACCGGCTGATACTCTTCCTGGTCCGCGGTCCCGATATATTATCTGGACCGGAGGTAGAATGGGTGGCTGAAATCCTGTAGGGTATATGGCCGAACCGGCATCTCCACCTCCAACTGCAATGGCCGCTGTCCAACCTTTGGTGAGGGCCATATGGTGTCGGTCCCTGTCTGGTGGTAGCTCAGCCATCTTCAGCTTTAGTGATAGACTGACTCTTAGCGCGGAAACCTCATCCGTGTCCAACATGTGTGTTTCGCGGGGGAAGTAACGACGCCCAGGCTTCCGGACTGGAGCAATATTGTATTTATTTTGGACCAAAAAAACGTCATTATGCTATAAAAACTTTAACTCGCGTTCCATTTCACCCCACGTTAGTCAAAGCTTCATGCAAGGTCCATCAAGATCGTGATAAACATTAACAACCAAATACAACAAATCAAATTAAGCTTAAATTCTGGCGCAAATGTAGTTTATTGTCTGAGAATTGATAGCTCACCTGAAGCAGTGACCTTTTATTCCCTGTTATCCTGATATCTTGTTATTTCTGTCGCAGGTTCTCTCCTGGCTGAGCAAGAAGGGGGAGGAGACGCTACAGAGACATGCTCAGTTGGCAACCAACCTCCCGGCCATCAAGGAGCAGGAACAAGACTTCGAGAAGTTCTACTTCATCTCCATGGTGAGTCCTTCTCACGTGACTTGGGACATCCCACTCGGCCCAGAGTAGACCACATCTTCTTAAAGGCCTTTTATCTTACCAGAGCAATACTATAACCAAATTTTGGTGGAAATAACAGTATCTGGTAGCTACTAAAGTTAATGAAACAATTGTAATATATTCATACATCAAGTCATGTTATCTGTATCTGTCATTGTTGAGTATTTATATCAGGTGTTCTGTCGTAACGAAAGGTACATTCCTTTTGTCATTGAACTTAGACCGCCATTGCGCCCTGTCCTCTTCCTTTAGCTCCTAGAATTTTCTTCTTTCCTTAAAGTTATTCAATATTTGTATCCACCTCCTTCCTATGCTCCGCATTCCTTCAGCCTTGCCTTCTTTGACGTCGAGCAGAAGACAGAGTCTTCTAAGGATGTGTCAGATCCAGTTTGCTTTGTCCGAAGAATCACATCCAAAACGGTTCTCTTTTCACCCATTCTTTTTAGATCTTCTTCATTTGTCAGTCTCTCCACCTGATCTTTTCAAGTCTTCTTCAGCACCACACTTCAAAGCTCTACAAGTATTTATTCTCTATCTTCATTTTGATATATATTATCAATACATATTAAATAACACTAACAATATTGTAAGATGGTATCAGTGTTGAGTGTAAAAAATAGGTTTGTGTTTTCTAAACTGTTCTTACGAAATCTGGCTATATATAGCACGATTCTGGTAAGAAAAAAATAAACTTTCCATGTGGTTATTCTTAATAAATTCAAGCTATATCTCATCATATAAAAAAGCTACATATTCATTTTACTTGTTTAAAAAAAGTCTTCTTTCTCGTTATATTTTCAAAGCTTGCTCAGAAAGTGTTCACCCTTGCTTCTCTGCGATTTGGGACATGCCTTACAAACTGGTGATGTTTTCCTACTTAACTCAATACTGATTTAATTACAAGTGAACTATTACAACTCGTACGACTATTATAATGGCGACTATTAGTGAGACAAGCCATCATCGATGTTTAAGTACAGACGTATGCGCAGAAAATATATAAGTTTTCTTGCATTCGCAGATTTAACAATGATTTTCTTGCCTTGAAGCAAGGAAATCATTTTGAATTTTGAATTTTGAATTTTGAATTTTGAAAAAATAAATAAATATATATATATATATATAGAGAGAGAGAGAGAGAGAGAGGAAAGTGATTTTAAATTAGATGTAGTGTATTTATTATATTTTAAAATATTCATAACTAAAACAAAAACTCCATATTATTTCAGAATACGCGTTAATATTTTTATTTAATTTATACACAAACAAACCATTTTATGACAGGAATTTTATTTTTATTTGTGGCATTAACTATTTACACGCTAAAGATGTAAAAAGTGAGTGTGTAGAATGCGTGTCGTATAACCTGCAGTAGTTTCTTCAGAAGTAAAGAGTTCGTGATGGCTGCCATCATTGGTTCAGTATAAGTCAAGTGGTTGGCGGGGGGG
>CABFWO010002182.1:62223-91678 GCA_902155825.1 Timema genevievae
TAGTAGTGGACTCACCACTGATATCAGCTCATCTTGCAACCATACCTGTAGTCTATCTTGAATAAGTTGAGAAGGGACCGTGTTGTTAGTAGTGGACTCACCACTGATATCAGCTCATCTTGCAACCATACCTGTAGTCTATCTTGAATAAGTTGAGAAGGGACCGTGTTGCTAGTAGTGGACTCACCACTGATATCAGCTCATCTTGTAACCATACCTGTAGTCTATCTTGAATAAGCTGAGAAGGGACGTATTAACAAGCATATCCAAACCAGTTTGCAACTATATCCATCTTAGCGCATATTTGAAAAGGGCAATAGCCAACACATTTTCTAATCTTGGCGTATGGAGAATACATGAAGCCAAACACAATTCTTATTCACATTGATGACTAACATTTTATAGCTCATCCTCCATATAAACTTTGTCACCTTTTCTTCAGGTTTGCTTACTTTAATATGTCTGTTAGAAATAGCACTCTCTCTCTCTCTCTCGTGCCGATACTAGATATCAGCGAACTATATCAACTCAAAGGAACTACATTGATATTCACTTGGAAGAGTACGGGAAGCCACATGGCTAGAAACTACAACGCATTCGATCGAAAATCAAACTCCGGCCTCTCGACTCAAACAAAACCTGCCCCACACTTAGTGCAGTTAACGTCTTGTTTTATATTCATGAGCTTGTAAGAAGATAAAAACTAGTTTGGCTTAAAATATATTGACTATACACCATGGCCTAGAACTGTTGCCTTCTGGGACCTCAAAATATGCTAAGCATTTTGTGCAGGAAACAGGAAGGACCTTTTCAAAAACATTTTTGGGTCAACATTGATAACATTTTACTATATACTAATATTACTGTTACTTTATTGATATTTATATCTATCGAAAGTGATGTCTACAGATCACGTAGCTTGACGTATGAATACGTGGAAGCAGATCTTGTAACTTTTTTAGCGGTCAGATAAGGCCCTACCTCTGAACATTGTACTTTAGCCACAGAATACGATTATAACCATATAAAAGAAATTTCAAATATATTTTATTTTATTGGAAGAGTTATATCTAGGATTCATTGACCCGTAATATATCTACAACTTCTTACGGTTGTTTTTCCAGCCATCCTATGGCTGGTATAGTCCGTTCATGGTAAATTTGGTATTTTCTAACAATTCTAAGGTATATATCTTATATCTCCTGCCACGTCGAAAAATGATTTAAACCAACCGTACCTATCAAATTCTCTAAACATATTTGTCAGACAGATGAGTAAGGAACGATTGATTGCCTTGGTATCGATAGAACTGTCAGAAAAGGTCAAAGTAAATGTGAGCCAAGAATCCCTGGCAGATGTCTTGTCCATCTCGACCTTGCATCGTAATGAAAAGTTTTATTTCAATTTTGGAAAGTTGGTCCCTGTTCACGTATATATGAGACCATACCTCAATGTAAATTAACCTGGTTTAAGTTTCACTGTCCGCTGGTTTATCCAAACTAGGGGCTCACCTGCCTTTTTTGGGATCATGTCACCTCATTTTGAAACTCGTTATTTTGACAGTTCACCTAAAAAATATACTTTCCACAAAAATCTTAGAATAAACCAGAAATTCGTAAATTAAATTCGTCCACATGGGTATTGATTCTTAGTATCACAATAATGGCGACTGCTACTTTCCTAATACAATAATTTACATAGTTCACAATGGTTTTATTTCCTTGGCGACTTCTACTTTCCTAATACAATAAATTGACATATTCAAAATGGTTTTATTTTCTTGGCCCTGTCTTACTACCCGTCTGGGTTCTACACATTTTAATTACGATTATGGGTTACTGATAAGGAGGATGTGTACATGAACTAGCGTTCGGGAAGATTTGGAAACCATTTAAATTATAAAACGCCCTCAGTAAACTAGGCCAGGACTCAAACCCCACCATCCCCGTCACCAGTGAGCCATATTAAATGAGCTTAACGTTTAGTCCACGTGACCACAAATGCAGGTAGGTCTGTAGTTGGTTACTCTTTGGACTGATTGTGAAATTGTCTAAATAAACGCGCATTCGTATTTCTTATAATCTCATTGCAAGTTTTTCCTCTTGATGTATTTGAGAGTCGATGTTTCTGTCTGTAGACTTTATTCGAGAGAGTTCCCCTCCATTGGAGTGTCAAATTTACGTTCTGGGGTGTTATACTATTGTGTTTTTCTTCCTGGAAATAAGCGAAGGTGAGTTGCTAAAAGGTAGCACCCTGGCACAAAAAACCAATAGATATTTTCAAAGCGGTTTATTAACAAGGATCTATCTCTCACGATATAAACTATAACCTGATTTTGTAAATAAGGTCTTCTAGAACGGGCCTCCTACCAACGTCTTGCAACCATCCCTTGTCCATCCCACACTCAACATCGTTAATTTCCTGAAGCAAGCTCCTCGGAATTGTAGAAAGTCTGTGCGAGAAATGGATCCAACAAATTTTTACTACTACTACTACTACTACTACTACTGCTGCTGCTGCTGCTGCTGCTGCTACTACTACTACTACTACTACTACTACCACTACTACTACCACTACTACTACCACTACTACCACTACTACCACCACTACTACCACCACCACTACCACCACCACTATCACCACCACTATCACCACCACTACCACCACCACTATCACTATCACTATCACTATCACTACTACTTTCATATTCAAGCGTAAAGGCATGCGAGCTGCAGCTTTTACTTTTGATAGATAATATCACTACATATAAAATAATACTAATAATATAATAAAACTAGTGGCGTCGGCTGCACGTTATCTTAAGCTAAAATTGATTAGAAGCTTTTTAGTAGATACATTTTTGTCCCCCACTTATATTTTTGTGCAGGAGTAAGGAAATTAGGGCTGACGTCACCGTTTATGTCTTGTATCTAAGTCCAGACACATTTACGTCACGTTTTCTACAGGGCCGAACTTAGAGGAGCTTTTATTTATGGTGATTTGAATGCAAGTTAGAGGGAATATTCTATTCTACCAGGTCCCTGAGCTTCATATCTGTAAAATGAGCCAAGATTTTCCCGAGTCACACAATATTAAAATCTTAACGGAATTAGATGTTATTAATGTTGTGAGCAAAAACCACGTGTTTGTATTTGGTAAAGGTTCCTTCTTGCCGTGCTGTTACTGCACTCAGCTGCTCGCCACGAATATCAGGACATCAGGAGGGTACGTAAGTCATCAAAAGGGAAGAGAGGACATTTTGTTTTAATGAAGATCATCTTTCAAAGCCAAGCGTGAGTCTTTTAAGGCATCGCAGCCGCACTTAATAACGGAGATTACAAACAACACATGCCTCGAACCGTATTCAAGCTTTTTTTTTAGTAGACTAATTCTCGTTTCTTGCACTTTCCCTCACTTAATTCTACACCAAACTTTTTAAGCTATAAAAAAAACTAATAGTGTGGCTTGGTAAAGAGGAGCTAATTTATCAGGTGTTGTGCTTCTCGAAGTCTTAATCAACAAGCTGGGACAAATGGGTGCTGTCTCTTTTTGTGTGTGTGCTGCCGGTGAGAAATGAACGCTTACGTCTCGAGAAAACTCGAATGTGCTCTCGTTAAGTTTCCGGGAGCGATTGTTGAGAATCCATCACGAGGCTGGGGGAACCTTTGTGGGAATTAATCAGAACCAGGCCACGTGCCAACAACTACTGCTGGGAGGTTCCGGTTTAAATTGCTTGACTCTAACTTGTGTGATTAGTAGAAGGGAATATATTTGTGTGATTATCAGAGCTGTAGGTAGTTGTGTGATTAGTGGAACGGAATATATTTGTGTGATTATCAGAGTGGTAGATATTTGGGTGAATTATCATAGTGGTAGACATGTTGCTACCCGGACACCCTGCATATGTTGCGACTGAGTGTACCCCACGTAGCTCCTTAAGGGCGTAGTCCCTGTTTCTGATCGCTCATTTGCGATTCGTCTTATATGAGTCTTTGTGCGCATGAGCGGGCCCATTACCGCGCTCTTGCACTGATGCACGACGGGAATAAGGACAGAAGACTGTCGTCACTACTCATCACTACTCATGACCAGGTTATTAGCGTCAGGAACCTACGCCATGCTCTTACATTCCCTTAGTGGAGCTCGAACAGTAAACCGGGAGGTTCCCACGCCTCCTGACTATGTGGGGGTGTTTCGTTTTCATCAATTTGTGGGTCACCAGCACCTGAAACTTACTGATGAAGTGTAGGGGATATTTTAATTAGTAGCTAAATGGCCGGAGCCTTTTATCGGAGTTAGTTTTCAACTGAAAAATATTCTCGTAAGACGATTGTAATCAACTGTTCCACTTCACACAAACCCTCTCAGCGCAATATTGAATATTTGTCATAGTAACACCTTTAGCGCCGGTTTACTGGTTTTGACGCTATTTTGATTGTGTTTAGCACCAGTATACTGGTTTTTAGCACTACATTAATTTTTTTGCGCCATTTTATTGGTTTTTGACGTTAGTTTGATTGTTTTCAGCGCCAGTTTATTGGGTTTTTTTTTACGCTGGTTTGATTGATTTTCGCACCAGTTTACTTGTTTTTAATGCTAGTTTTATAGCTTTTTAGCAACATTGTGGTGGATTTTACCCACGTAATCCAAATAAACATGATCATAAAAACCAACTTTAATGAAATACACCAATAGTACCCTCAAGATAGGATAAAATTCACAATTTGGGGCGGAAAGGGAAAACTCCCATTCCACCCAGTAATGGATCGAACCTCACCAATCCAGACCCCAAAAGTCAAATATAACATCTACTCTTCTCACACCATCCCATGTAATACTGTATCTAATATAATAAAGGCACGTGGAAACCACAATTTCTCTTACCGAGCCTCTTGAAGGTAAGAGTGACAGTCATCAATCATAGACTAATAAAAGGATCGTCCCACGAGCCACACAGCATCATAGACTAATAAAAGCGGCTCTCTCTCTCTTGGCCGTCATGCGAGGTAAGAGTCTTCATATGGAGGGCAATGTTAATGCTTGAATGACTGCGCTGATTATAGCTGGGTGCTCCATTTCTCTCTTGTGATGATCGTCGGAGAAGTGCTGTGAAGGTATTGCTGAACCAAATGGGTGACGGACATCATTAAAAATATATTAGTTATGTGGAGCGTGGTGGATGTATATAGTTCTGGTTTTTTATCATTGTTCTTTGACACACGAACAAATAGATGGGATCCGAAAGTGCCTCGGAATTAAGTCTTTGACTCGAGACCTTTAGATACAGTGTTCCAATTTACTATGAATGTAAATACATTCTAACACAATATAGCGTTGACTACATTGTGATTCAAAAATTCTCCTTGACAGTAATAAATCATGCCATAGTCATGCATCATGAATACTAACACATACCAAAGATTCTAGTAGTATGTAACTAAAAACTACCTCAACAACTACCACTAGTAGCCTAATTTGTAGTCACCTCATACATCTCCTTTGAATGGTTTGTTGTATATAATATACATTACAGGCTCCTAGTGTGTAGTCCACTCATACATCTCCTCTGTATTGTGGGTTGTATGTTATATACATTACAGGCTCCTAGTGTGTAGTCCACTCATACATCTCCTCTGTATTGTGGGTTGTATGTTAGATACATTACAGGCTCCTAGTGTGTAGTCTACTCCTACATCTCCTCTGTATTGTGGGTTGTATGTTAGATACATTACAGGCTCCTAGTGTGTAGTCCACTCATACATCTCCTCTGTATTGTGGGTTGTATGTTATATACATTACAGGCACCAACACACTTTTATCAATGTAAGCAGAGTATTTTGCCAGCTTCATTGGCAGCGCCTGGAGTATACTCTATATGTTGAGTGGTATTGATAAGCGGGTTGCCTTACAGGAACATTGCAGGCGATACCAACAAACTTCCTTTGATTAATAACCTATGCCTCTTATATTTTTATAATATTATAAATGTGTCATATTAGAAATGATTGTATTATTATGCTAAGGAATATAAAATAAATAATTTAATTTTCTAGCCACTACATAATAAACATTTTTTAAGATGATGCTAAAACAAATGTAGTTGGATGCAACAGGAAAGGCATTAAAAAAAACTATGCACGTTACACTATGTTGGGGGTTTCCCCAAGATATCATAATATAAGAACATAATGAGGATTGTGAATTTGTAGGAGATAAGTCACAATTCACAAGGAACGAGTCAAGTTAAACCAATTCCAGTTCACCATAATTAGACATATCCTTCTATGTTGTATTTTTCACCGCGTCTTATTTCCCCTTATACGCATACGTATAGAATCTAAGGAAATGTTCTACTCATTTGCGTGGAAGGAGAGTTGGAAACCATTGAATTAAAATAAGACACCCAGAAGGCACCCGAATGGAATTCTAATCCTTATCACTCCGTCGCCATAAGCCCAACTGAATGAGCCTGACATTTATATCGCGTGTCCACTGGTTTGAGTCCCCTCCTCAACCAAATGAACGCACGTCTCAACTTGTCTCCCTGTGGAGTATATAGTGTGTCTCCACTTGTCTCCCTGTGGAGGATATAGTGTGTCTCCACTTGTCTCCCTGTGGAGGATATAGTGTGTCTCCACTTGTTTCCCTGTGGAGGATATAGTGTCTCCACTTGTCTCCCTAATAGAGGATATAGTGTCTCCACTTGTCTCCCTGTGGAGGATATAGTGTCTCCACTTGTCTCCCTGTGGAGGATATAGTGTGTCTCCACTTGTCTCCCTGTGGAGTATATAGTGTGTCTCCACTTGTCTCCCTGTGGAGGATATAGTGTCTCCACTTGTCTCCCTATAGAGGATATAGTGTCTCCACTTGTCTCCCTGTGGAGGATATAGTGTGTCTCCACTTGTCTCCCTGTGGAGTATATAGTGTATCTCCACTTGTCTCCCTGTGGAGTATATAGTGTGTCTCCACTTGTCTCCCTGTGGAGGATATAGTGTCTCCACTTGTCTCCCTATGGAGTATATAGTGTGTCTCCACTTGTCTCCCTGTGGAGTATATAGTGTGTCTCCACTTGTCTCCCTATGGAGGATATAGTGTCTCCACTTGTCTCCCTGTATGGTGTGCGAGTATAGTGCGGACCTCCCACGAGGAACTGGACCACGCCACGCATTGTCTACATGTGTGTGCATTGTTCACGCTGGAATGTTTGTGCTATTGATTGTGTCGACCTGGGCCGTTACTTCTGGCAGTGGGCCATATCTTCAATAACACACGGTGACGACATGCCCTGCATCACACATGGAACCTCATCAAACATATCACTCCTCACTATCAAGAGTACCAGTGGTCCATCTTGATGTGCTACTCACGTATCTGTTTCCGTCAGATGAACCATTGGGACCAAGTTAAACAAGAGGGGGAAATAGACATAGGTAAAGATATAGCCGTAGCTTGGTATCAAAATTAACTAACCCTACGGTCTCGAGGAACTTGTAAGTTAGTGGCTGCCAGAATGTAACCTCGCCACCCAACCCTATCCAGAGACACAACCTCCTTCAAAAACATTTTAATATTATCCTTCCATTGACATCTCAACTTACCAAGAGATTCTGTACATTCAGGTTTCCCAACTAAAGTGTTGTGTACACACCTGCCATTGCCTTAACACATGCGACTTTATTCTCCTTATGATGTTTGGGGGTGCATACAAGCCATGAAGTTCTTCATTATGCAACTTTTTCCATACTCCTATTTGTTCATACTTTTTAAAAGATATTTTAGAACTGTGTCTTACTACCCGTTTAGGTTATACGCATATGTACTGATTAAGCTAATGTGTTAGGGACGAGGAAGTTAGAATTTAGAGGAAGTGTACCATAATTAACGCAAAGAGAGAAAGAGATTAAATTTTTTTTTTATGGAAAACCACCATAAGTACACTCTACCGGGACTCGAACCCTAATACCCCCACCATCGGCTGTCCAAACTATTACAAGCATTATGTCTTAAACCATAAGGCCACCAAATTAGATGAAAAATAGCACCTGGACACGGGCATCGAACCCAGCGCCAAGCCAATTTTCATTTTGTTAAAGAAGATGAGTTACGTAAACCAAAATTGACACGTCAATACAAAATGTACAACTATATTTATCAACGAGGGTTTGTTGCATCGTTATAATTTCAGTCACAAATGTTGAGGAAGGTTGAGGAAGCGCCTTACACAGTTTATTATAATTGTTGAGTAGTTGTGTATCCCAGGCTCGAGCGTGTGACATGGGAGGGAAAGAAATCCTCCCTACCAGTCGGGAGGTTATTGAAGTTCTGGGAACTTGAGTAACACAATCCACTCAAGTTAATGGAGGATGAGGTGGTAATTAGAATGCGGCGCTAATCCTCTCTTCACGCTTTTGTGTGAAAGTCGATTTGTTTTCGTTTTAAAAATAAAAACATTCATACACTTGAACCAGGAAAACTTAAGCCAACAACATCTAGAATCCCGTTCAAGTACCTGTGAACCAGGATAATACAGGCCAACAACATCTAGAATCCCGTTCAGGTACCTGTGAACCAGGATAATACAGGCCAACAACATCTGAAGTGCCGTTCAGGTACCTGTGAACCAGGATAATACATGCCAACAACATCTAGAGTGCCGTTCAGGTATTTGGGAACCAGGATAATACAGGCCAACAACATCTAGAATCCCTTTCAGGTACCTGAGAACCAGGATAATACAGGCCAACAACATCTAGAATCCCGTTCAGGTACCTGTGAACCAGGATAATACAGGCCAACAACATCTAAAGTGCCGTTCAGGTACCTGTGAACCAGGATAATACATGCCAACAACATCTAGAGTGCCGTTCAGGTACTTGGGAACCAGGATAATACAGGCCAACAACATATAGAGTGCCGTTCAGGTACTTGGGAACCAGGATAATACAGGCCAACAACATCTAGAGTGCCGTTCAAGTACCTGTGAACTAGGGAAATACAGGCCAACAACATCTAGAGTGCCGTTAAAGTAGCTGGAATACTATATTCCTGCCTCTAGAGTTTGGTATTATGTTTCGTTAAGCTAAGCTAGTTTTTATATAATAACTTATGTTAATACAACTTTGTGTTTTGAAAGCTAACATCAAATGTCAAAAAAATAATGTTTTCTTTTATTGTTGAAATTGGTAAAAAAAAAACTGACATCTCGTTCTGCAGTTGGAAAAGAGAAAAAGAAGACTTCCTGTTTCGTTTGCGGAATCTGTGGTAAAGTAATTTGAGTCACTAGAGTCTGGAACTCCAAACCAACTATGAATAGATCAAGGTTGGAATCAAATTTCGGAAACCAACGTCTCGGCCCTGGTTTTTTTTTGGCCATGACAGGGTTAAATTGGTATTATGATATTATTTTGTTCTCCGAATCTTAATACCCATCCGGACTATCCATGTATTTACACCAACGAGACAGGGATGAGGAGGGTAGAATTAAAAGTAAATGTACCTGCATGTTCATGATGGGGAAATCGTTTAGGCTAAGCCACCCTCAACACAAACGACCTGAATCCCAAACTCTTACGAGAGTTACCAGAGGCACGAGTATAAATTGTTTCCTCCCCAGATGAACTCATTCTGGTAGCAGCAACTGCTCACCTAACAGCTGAACTAGCCTTGACTTGTGAGCCTGGTATTGTAACGCCCCTGTGTTAATACGGGCGGTGCTGACATGGCAGGCAGCTGCAATTAACATAGATGATTAGCGTCACCCAGTTTCGTCTTTGTTACCTAACCCGCGTTTGAAATACCGATTAAATACTCCCAGAGTACTGAGTGAAAAAAGAAAATAGTTGGAACTAAGGCTCGATTCGTTCCCGTCGACCGGTCTCCGTGACTCGGATCGAGAAGGTCGCTGGTAATAAAGAAGGTTCCGAGCCGCGGCCACGAAGGTATTTTGAAAGGTCCACCCTCCCTCCATCTCTTCCCGTGCGTCACATCCGGCGTTTGTTTGGACTGATCGAGCGTTTGGCTGGACGGCGGTCGTCTTGGTTTGTTGGTGTCTTTTGTTCGTTAAGGTCGCCGTTTATGTCTCTAAACAAAGAGGCGTGTTGACATCGCCTGTCCTAGGTAAGGGCCAACCAGGGTGTCGTGTGTGTTGTGTTGGAGTAACGGCACTTCTGGGAGGTGTAAAGCGGGTCTAAGCGATATTGCACTAAAGTGTACCTACCTATCTTGCTCCAGTTTCCAACGCATTCTTTAGTCTGGTAGTGTACCTCACTTCTAGATGCATTCTTTTATTAGGTAGTGTACCTCACTTATAGGTACATTATTTTGTCTGGTAGTATGCCTCAGTTCTAGGTACATTCTTTTGTCTGGTAGTATGCCTCAGTTCTAGGTACATTCTTTTGTCTGGTAGTATGCCTTAGTTCTAGGTACGTTCTTTTGTCTGGTAGTATGCCTTAGTTCTAGGTACGTTCTTTTGTCTGGTAGTATGCTTCAGTTCTAGGTACATTCTTTTGTCTGGTAGTATACCTCAGTTCTAGGTACATTCTTTTGTCTGATAGTATGCCTTAGTTCTAGGTACGTTCTTTTGTCTGGTAGTATGCTTCAGTTCTAGGTACATTCTTTTGTCTGGTAGTATACCTCAGTTCTAGGTACATTCTTTTACCCGATAGTGTACCTCAGTTCCAGGTACTAGATAATGTTTTTTTCTGCCGTGGTTTAGTATCTATTCTGGCTATACGTATACATTAATTAATATAGGTCCTACTTTAATTACTCTCAATGGAATAGGAATGATGATGGTAAGAGTTTTAGAGTAAATGTATCCTAATTCCCTTGGCGAGATAGTGAAAAACCATTTAAGAAAAACTACTCTCAGTATACACGACTCTGGGATTTGAACCTTGTCAGTGGCAAACAATACTAGATTTACCTGACATTTAATCCGCATGCCCACCTATGCGGGCTACTATTAATCTTACACTGCATTCTTTGGCCAGACTTTTAATTCCAGGTTGTATTTTCATTATTTTGCTATCCATACAAATATTTCCATTATATTTGTCGGAGAAAAGCTAACAAACTTCACCGCGCTATACAACTATTGTATATATCAACTCTCCAGGAATGTCAACCCAGTTGTGTGAGATTGAAAGAGATAATATCTCAATCATTACCATACAATCTACCATGATGCAGCGGAGAAAGTGCTACACGAATTTACATTAAGATTAGTAGGTATATTGTACCCTTGACGGAATATCAAACATTTATGAGTATTTTCGATAGAAAGATTTTATCTGCAAACCAAATTAAAATAACCCAAGTTGGTCCTAAAAGACCAATTATTTTAGAGGTGTTAAAATGGGTTTGTAGTTTTAGGCTTTGTCACAATTTTTGTTCAAGCAAATCCAAGCCACCTGTCGTTTAATTTTTTGAAATTAAGTTCTACTTGATTGATTTTGACTCAATTATATTTTAGTTTAAATGATTGTCTGACTCATGGGTCACTTATAAACTCCTCATTGACATGACAAAAAAAATTGCATACTTAGATAAACAAACTATGTTTGTTTATTTAAGTTTAGAGTGTGGCTTAAAACACGAATTTCGCTTGTATAAACTATAGCAGGATTCTATTAGAAAGAAACTTTTAAAAAATACAAACATAAATGTTACGGTTAACATTTATTACATTTTACTATATTATTATTGTTACTACCCATTTCAGTGGCCGTATGTCCTAAGGCTTAACCCTCGCAATAGACTTTACTTATAATTACGGGGATATCAAGGCTCGATCCCAGTTGAATGTACTAAGGGTTTTTTCATAAGTGGTTTTCCAATCTCCATCCATGCAAATGTGGGTACACTCCTTCTAAAACTTTACCTTCCTCATCCTTGACACATTATAATTTGTATAATGCGTACAGCCCAAATAAGTAGTAAGACGCGGTGCTAAATACAATTATTGTTATTTTATATGTATTTGTAACATATCATTGGTGACATCTGCGGATTATGTGAACTGACGTATGAATATATGAACATTGTTTTATCAACTTTTAGAACTGTCAAAGAGGTTCTTCCTATCAGAGTCGTAAAGCAATAAAACTAACAAGTGTGGTTTGTTTCAAGTCTTGATAACAGAGTGCTAACGTTCTTGGCTACGTTTCAGGAGACCAACTTTTGATTCCCTGCTGGTAAACTTGGGGGTTATTTCTCATTGGAGATTTCAATTCTCTGTTAAGTAAATTATTTAAAATTCACCATTTTCTTTCTATTTTTTTTCTGACCCTAAAGTGTGTCACCAATGATGATAAAACTTACTAATAATATAATAGACTTTACTGGATTAATCTATCCATCTATAATGGTATTGTAACTGTTGTTGGGTATAGCTGTATCTCCTGTCCCTGGTTCTAGAGTCGTGGTTCAACTCGGCTGCTATTGTCACCCGAACACTCTCTTGTACATAGCTGCCTCATGACGCCACTGGTACTAATAACACATGTGTCATGTCCGAGGGAGGCATGTACCACTTTACTGGCCTCCAGATATCACAGAGCTATCAATTCTAGTTTATTCAAATGGGGCAACTTCAGGGAGCTTTACACTGATGCACTGATGACGGTTCCTACCAAGATATTTTCTTGTCTCTCTCCAGGAGAATGCTGGTGCAGTTTTTCTTCTCGTAAAGTAATCAACTAAAGAGTTAGACTCTTACAAGCTGAAGGGAATAATTCTCGCTCATTCTGAAGCCCCAAGGTTGGCTGCATTGAAAGAACCGAAAGGGGGGGGGGGTTGACCCCTCAGATAACGGACACTACGTCACACTTTGCGCGAAGATTAGTATGATCGAGGTTAAGTGCCGCCGACAATCGCGGTAGAAAGTGCACGTAAAAACCCTTTAATTAGTCAGCCAAGTATTCATCGCGACACCTTGGATGTTACCCCTCCCCTCCACCCCCGCGCCTACCAAGTTTGAACAACTTCCGGCCCGATCAGGTGGATTAATGGGGGGGTTCCCGGTCATCAAGTTGGGGCTGTGTCCGGTCCTGCGCAGATGTGATGTAAGGACGAGCACTTTCACCCCCATTAGACCGTCCATTAGGAGCAACATTGTCTTGCTAACAGTCTAATCTTCACAGGAAGGGCCTATTAGAAAATGCGAACATATCTTATTGCTGTCGACATTGATAACATTTGTTATTGTTATTTTATTGTGTTTTTGTCACCACGTCTTAGTAGCAATTCTGACTGTACGCTCATGTACTAATTACACTAATGGGTTTGGGATGAAGGTTGAATTTAGAGGACGTGTAGCCACATTTGCGTGGAGAAAGTGGGAAGCCCTTTAGGAAAAAGTTACCCTCAGTACACCTGGCCAAGATTGAACCACGATCTCCCCGCTATTGGCAGTATATTATATTGCGAAAGTAACGCCTAATTTATAGTTATGGATAGTATTTTTCTATCAGGATTGACAGCTAACATGACGTATGAATACGTAGTATTAGCTAACGCACTGGTTTCGTGTTGAGCTAGACTGCCGAGGACGGGAAGATCTAGGTCGGGTGAACTGGGATGGTTTTTCCTAAATGTGTTTTCCACTCTCCCTACACGCTAATGCGGGTTCACTTCCCCTAAATTCAATCTTCCCAATTCCTAAACCAATAGCGTAATCAGTACTTAAGATTCGGATGGACACCTACTATATAAGAACGATAAAGTTGTGCACGCCATTGCTTAAAAAATATGCATAGTAACAACATGCGGTTTTTTGCATTGCATTAAACTTGTAAATTTAAAATGAACTATACTAATAAAAAAATTACAAGTTAATATTTACTTTTTTACAATAAGACGTAATTTCAATTAAATTTAAATTAAATAAAACATGAAATACAAGAATATAGTTTTGAAGTTAGAACATTATCTTATTCTCTATAATAATATGATATCATACACGACAAATATTTATAATACAATAAAGGGCACAAAATTTGATATTTTCAAATTAAATCATGTCTTAACTGTTGAAAAAGTTCAGTATTTTCCTGATAGATTGCTCTGTCTTCGGAAGCACCTCTCCCTCTCCTCCCCATCCCCTTTTGCCATTTACTTTCTTCCCATCTTTTTTCTGTAAACCCCGTTACTCCCCCTTCCCTCCCCATTTATAACCTGTTCAGATAAAACCCTTGACACTAATTGTGTCACCTCCAAACCTGAGCTATTGAAAATGTTTTCTGTGTTGTATTTGTATGATATATGTTAAAAGTTTTTTTACAGAGTAAACTTGATTATGTATACCTTATAAATAATTTGCATAAACCGTGTTTTCTTGATTAGATCAAACCTATTTGTATAACGTTGGTTTTGTAAGAAGAGAGAGGTGAAAAGGATTTCTCTAAATAATTTTATTCATGTTTTATAGACGAAACAAGATCTTTTCCCACTTATAGAATGTAATTTTGAAGATATTAATATTCAGTGGCGCATCCAGGAGTTTACTTAGGGGAGGGTGGGCATTAGTGTCATAGCTATTATTTCTCTCCCCTTAAAATATTCATCAAATTATTTTAGTCTGAGACATCTATTTTTTTTAGAGAAATTACACACACATGTATATACAGGCTGTCAAAAAAAAGGGGGGTTCAGAAATTATGGATCTTGTTGTACACATTAACATGAGTAGAATGGTTTTAATGATGTTACATGACCTCTAGTTGTGTCGATACGTCGGTAAACTCCAATAATAATAAATAATAATAATAATAATAATAATAATAATAATAATAACAATAATAAAAGCTTCTTAGAAATTAAAGGTCCACAAATCTACTCGCATAGAGTTAAAGGCAATTTTGTATTTTAGTAATAAAAAATAAATGGTACGGCGCACCACACAGACTTTCTCTCGCTTTGAAATGGACATTTACTAAAAACTCGTTAAGATTTGTGAAATGGATAAATAGGTCTATACATTATTGTAGAAACACTTGACCAAAATAATAATAATAATAATAATAATAATAATAATAATAATAATAATAATAATAATAATAAAAGCGTCTTAGAAATTATAGGTCCACAAATCTACTCGCATAGAGTTAAAGGCAATTTTGTATTTTGGCAATAAAAAATAAATGGTACGGCGCACCACAAAGACTTTCTCTCTCTTTTATCTTGAAATGGACATTTACTAAAAACTCGTTAAGATGTGTGAAATGGACTAATAGGTCTATACATTATTGTAGAAACACTTGACCAAAAATCATAAATGAAATAATATACATTGTTACTTACTCTATGCAGGGGGTGGCTTAAGGGCCATGCGAACCGGGTGGCTGCCCGGGGCGCCAGCTTGAGGGGGCGCTAAACATAGCTAGACATGACCTAACGTAGCCTGGCGTGATATGAAAATAATCCCCAAACATATAACTTCAAACCTAACGTAGCCTGGGCGTGATATGAAAATAATCCCCAAAAATATAACTTCAAACCTAACGTAGCCTGGGCGTGATATAAAAACAATCCCCCAAAATATAACTTCAAACCTAACGTAGCCTGAGCGTAATATGAAAATAATCCCCAAACCTCCAAACCTAACGTAACCTGGACGTGATATGAAAATATTCCCCAAACATTACAACTCCAAATCTAACGTAGACAGGGTGTAATAGAGGAGTTTCTAAGCTTAACAAGCGTTCAATTTTTGATACTAACATGAAATTGTTCACATTAGTTTAATTTTGGGGTGAGTAAAATATAATATAGTGCCACTCTTAAAAAGTTATTTTACATATGCCAGCTTGAAATAATGGCTCCCTGAAACTTTTTCTTTGCAATTATAAGGTAAACCGTTCATAATGGCAAAGTGTTTGTTAAACTTATAATAAAAAAAATAGAGGATCACATTGCCTACCAAACAGGTACTTATAGTTTTATTTGTAATCCATAACAGTTTTTGTACAATCCCAAAGTGAAACGTTTAGAGTATGTTAAACATTTGTGGAGTTTCCCCTTCATTTATTTTCCTATCACGCCCAGGCTACGTTAGGTTTGGAGTTATTAGGTCTGGGGATTATTTTCCTATCACGCCCAAGCTACGTTAGGTTTGGGGATTATTTTCCTATCACGCCCAAGCTACGTTAGGTTTGGGGATTATTTTCTTATCACGCACAGGCTACGTTAAGTTTGGGGATTATTTTCCTATCACGCCCAGGCTTGGGGATTATTTTCATATTTTCCGAGAGTACAATCACCATCAGAAATGTGGTAGCTGGCAGCTAGTAGAAGATAGAACTGCCAAATTAAAAACGAATTTAAAAATAAAATTATTTTTGTGAAAGTTTTGACTGCCAAAATTGACAATAAATCAACATAGTATTATGGTCATAGCAGATAATATGGTTTTGCAAATTGATACATGAGATTTGATCTGCTAACTTTTGCTAGTTGTTAGTTACCTACACTCCTATGGTGAATTGACTATATTATCCACCGGTTACGTAGAGAGGTGCCAAAAAGCAATACCGCCCGGGTGCGAAATTTACCTCAGGCCGCCCCTGACTCATATGGCATTAGGAACAAGGAACATTGTTACAGAAAAAATGAGGAAAAAAGAAACATCTTTGTCAACCAAAGAGCATAATAATCAAATTCATTTTCAAAAACCTGTATTAAAAACAGTGGTGAAGTCGTAAATTTATCAGTGCCGGAACGCAAGGTCGTAGCAACCCCAAAGTTAGAGTAGGGTTTTGGGACCCCCAACCACCGTAGGCGAAAGAATTGCACAAACATAAGTGCCTCTAGAAGCTATTTGGAGCATATTTTAATGATTACTAAGGCAGACACTTACTTAACGCACTTCCCCTAAAATTTCAGAATTTCGCATAGAGCACTGTAAATTTCATCACAATTTATTGATTAAAATAGTATGGAAAATTTTTTTACCATAATATTGATATAAAATCAATTAGTTAACTTAAAATTGCAAAGTATAACACTTTACTAAAAACTTATTGGTTTTTATAAAAATATATTGCAAATGAAAGATTTTTACATTTAATAGTACTACAACTTTAAAATGATAAGTTATTACGAGATCACAAATAGTTGAGGAGAAATTACGAAAATTTGAAAATCTCCCCTATGTAAAGTATCCTCAAAGTCATTTTCATGAGAAAATTGTTTATAATGATAAATAGTGTTTAGATATCAAATTTAATCAAAATCATTAGAGCGACTTTCGAGAAAATAGATTTATTTTCTTTTTGCCTTTCAATAAATTAGCCTTAAATTTAGGGTTAAATATCTAATTCCAAAAAACCCTGGAGGGAGGAGGGGTCCTTATGTAAACCCCAGATACAAAGTTTTAGCCAAATGGTAACATGGTTATCGGGTTATGAAATGTCAACATTTATCAAAACCTCGATTTCGAATTTTTGACGATCACAATATTTTCCCTCCAAGGTGTTGAGACAAAGAAAATTTTAGTTTATAAAGTTTAACTACCCACAGCCGTTGCTTGCTGTTGGTTTGATCGCCATTTATGTGAAGATCAAGGTTCGAATCTCATCTGCGTGCACTCTGGTGTTTCCATCTTTATTCCATGCAAATGTGGGTTCACTTCCACTTAGCTACCTTCCTCATCAGATTAAGCCGTTAATAACATGTGTTCTGGACGTAGCAATAAAAAAGAAAAGACTTGGTTTTGGATGGGCTATAATCAAATTATAATAATAAATTAATGATTTTAAATGGAAACATGTCTTAGCGAGTTTTATTTAATTTACATTTTGTTTTAAGATCATAGAATACAATGTTCTTGTTAGTATGGTGTTCAAAAAAAGTTAACAGTAAGGCCTAATTGTGAAGTGAAGTAGACGTACAGTACGTGAATTATATTTAATTAAAATAAAATGTAAAAAATTGCAATTTTTCGCCAACTCTAGCCATCTTTTTCTAACTCATTAATGTTTTTAAAGATATTTCCAATTTTTTTCCTGGCTATTACCTAGAACAAAGTGTGGTTTTAATTTTGGTTTTTCTATCTTCTGTACAAACTAATTGTGGCGCACTTATTTTAATTCTAATCTCCTTATACCATGTATTTAAATAATTAGCTCTTTTTTTTTAATATAAGGAAGAAAATATATTTTTATATATTTCTACAGTAATAAACAGACTAAATAAAAATATCATAATTTACTGTAAATAATGATTTCCTAAGGTAACTCAGAAACATTATACGTTGACTTGGAGAGTATAACGGTGATATCTGGTCTTTTGTTGAGTAGCAAGCAACAAAGTTGAAAGGATTGTTAGTGGGGGGAGGGGGGAGGGGCTGGCTGCCTGTGGAATGTAAGGACACTCTGAAAGGGGTGTAAAATAGAGGGGGTAAGAGGGGTCGGTGTGGTGACTGCCATAACAACAGCAGCGCACCTCTGGTGAGGTGATAATACATGGAACTACTTGGAAGAGAGATTTGCAAAAACTTGAGATGTCCATCCGAATCTTAAGGGGTGAAGGGATTGGGAGCGAGCGAGCCATGCGGTGAACGATATGACTCTTATGAACGACTCTCCATGAACGACTCTTTTGAGTGAGTGAGCTTATGTGAGCTTGCTCGCGTCAACGAGCTGGTTCGACCCATCACTAGAATAGACTTTACACAAACACTGAATTATTCCTATTGGAATTCAAAAAGAAACTGTTAGAAAAACACTGTGACAACTTTTTTGTAAGAGTAAAGATACATTTCTCAAGGCTTTGGCCATGGTTGTCATTTACAAATAATATAAGTTAAATATAAATATTTAATATATAATTGGAAAAAGGTAATAGTGTTAGAATAGAAATAATATATCTACCCCAATAAAAATTATAATAATAAATCAAATATATGATAAAAAAATAAAATAAAATAAATAGACAGAAATAAAAATAATATAAAAAGATTAATCTCTTACAAAGAAAGACACTATATTCTATTAAGGCCTGGCGGTATTTCATTGACAAGACTGTTCCCACTGTCTGAGTTGAGAACTGTTACACTGTTTGGGAAATGATCTTAAGAGGTCTAGTTAAGCTTGGGCGAACTTATTAAAATATATTTTATGAGAAGGGGGCGGTATCTATGGGCTGTACAATAGAGCTCAAGCGTAGGCGAGGCTTATCGGCCAGTCATGAGGAGTCAGAGCAGACACAAAACACCAGCTCTCATTCTTCCTTCCACCAAGTAGCGAGTTGGTTCGTCTCGTATTTCAAAGCTGGGTATTCATTATGTCAGCTAGGTAGAAAAAACCTGGTTTTGATGGTGCGGGCAACTCATGTTACAAAGGAGTGACAGCTTACAGTAACTGGGTATAGCTTGACAGAAGCATGATGACTTACAGTAATTAGGTATATCCTGTCATTGGAGTGATAGCTTACAGTAACTAGGTATAGTCTGGCAGAGGAGTGATGGTTTACAATCACCAGATATATCCTGGCCGAGGAGTAATGGCTTACAGTCACTAGGTTTAGCCTGGCAGAGGAGTGATGGCTTACAGTACCTAGGTATATTCTGGCAGAGGAGTCATGGCTTACAGTAATTAGGTATAACCTGGAAGAGGAGTGATGGCTTACAATTACTAGGCATATCCTGGCAGGGGAGTGATGGCTTACAGTTGCTAGGTATATCCTGGTGAAGGAGTGATGGCTTACAGTAACTAGGTATAGCCTGGCAGAGGAGTGATGGCTTACAGTACCTAGGTATATTCTGGCAGAGGAGTGATGGCTTACAATTACTAGGCATATCCTGGTAGGGGAGTGATGGCTTACAGTTGCTAGGTATATCCTGGCGGAGGAGTGATGGCTTACAGTACCTAGGTATATTCTGGCAGAGGAGTGATGGCTTACAATTACTAGGCATATCCTGGCAGGGGAGTGATGGCTTACAGTTGCTAGGTATATCCTGGCGGAGGAGTGATGGCTTACAGTACCTAGGTATATTCTGGCAGAGGAGTGATGGCTTACAATTACAAGGTATATCCTGGCAGAGGAGTGATGGCTTACAGTACCTAGGTATATTCTGGCAGAGGAGTGATGGCTTACAATTACTAGGTATATCCTGGCAGGGGAGTGATGGCTTACAGTTGCTAGGTATATCCTGGCGGAGGAGTGATGGCTTACAGTAACTAGGTATAGCCTGGCAGAGGAGTGATGGCCTACAGTAACTAGGTATAGTCTGGCAGAGGAGTGATGGCTTTCAGTAACTAGGTACACCCGAAACTGTCGAAGTATTCCGCCCGCTCACCGTTTTTCTCATACGCTACCCAATGAGTGCCCTCACCACTCGTTAGCGTACTTGCGCAGATCCGTTTCAGTAAGGGCACGTTTAGGTAGTAATTTTTTTTAGTAAGGTCGTAGATACATCCCTTTCCTCATGGAAATCACCTTGAGCGTACGATTATGTCTCTGAACCTCGTTCAATTGTTTAGTATTCGCCTTCGCACTTTGTACAGCCTTCGTGATTCCCACGGATCCTTCAGTGGCGGCTCCAAGTGCGGTGATCAGAGTTAGTATAGGTAGGATTCCTCCTTTCTTCTTCTGGCGAGTAGTAGTAGCACGCCGTTTATTAGCACCCCGTTGACGATGGCGAACTTTATTCTTCAGACCAGATCCTATCTTGACTTTAGCTTTCATCGTGTTGGCAACAGCCCACGCGACAGCTTTCTCAATCAACTTCGAGTCAGGTGCGAGTAATTTTTTCCACACTTTCTCGATTAGTTCGCGACCTGCGGTATGACGTCCTGCAAGATCTTTCACCTTGGAGTAGGTGATATCGTGTTCTTTACAGTAACGATCTAACTCGTTTATTCCGGGATCAACTCGTTTCAATCGTTTTTCCATCTTGGCTCCTGGTATCCAGGTATTTGCACACCGAACGATAAATTATTGATTTTCTTATCCAGCAATCCTCCTTCCCTTCTTCGCTTCATTACATGTACTGATTCGTATTTATATAGGCGCGTACATTATATAGTTGAACTAGTTGACACGCGGCTCGAAAAACAGGCAGACTCTTTAAGTGTACGCGTCAACGATCACGATGTGGGTAGAGCCTTACCTCAGAAACACGATACGCTGTTACCTGATACTATCCGTTGCAACATCTACGGACCTTAGAATTTTGGTAAAACCATCGCTATGATCAGTCTGTTGGAGGAACCTAACGGTCTACGCTTCAAGAACGTGTACGTTTACTCTAAATCGTTATACCAGCCCAAGTATCAACGTTTATCGAAGGTTCTCTCGCTCGTAGAAGGCAAGGGTTATTTCCCTTATTCTGACAACGCGGAGATTATACCACCGTCCGAGGCTAAACCCGACTCTGTATGCATTTTTGATGACGTCACTTGCGATTAACAGTTTAACATACAGGTTTATTTCAGTATCGTGAGACATAAGGCTATATACTGTTTATATCTTTGTCAGACGTACTCGTGCATCCCGAAACAGATGTTAAGAGATAACGTCAACCTTCTCATCCTTTTCAGGATGGACGATACGAAACTGAGACACATCTACGACTATCACGTGAACACGGATATGACGTTCGAAATGTTTAAGGAGATGTGCTCGCTGTGTTGGAAAAAAGTACAATTTTCTAGTGTTAAGTAAAGAAAATGATATTGATAAAGGACGATATCGCTACGGGTTCGATACCTTTATCTTGCACGATTGACATGAACGCATACTCAGTACGCGATAAGACATCATGTCGTCCATATTTAAATTCGGTCCTAGTCTCTACAAGTATATATCTATCGTTGAGACGGAAGGAAATCTACCTCTAACCTCTCAAGGGTATTACGATGCTAGATCAAAGAGGATAGTCAACGTCGAAACGCCCATCGCATCTAAGGATGCCTGTAACAAGTCTTACGTCGATAGGATGGACGCGATACATAGTCACGAGCAGATACTCGCTCTCAACGCGGCCAAGGATGCCATCAATGGGCAGATGGTCTCGTTGATCGAGAGTTCAGAGAAGGATCGAATAAAATACACCAACTTTGAGAAGAGTAGCCGCCAAGGGATGGAGGAGGTGTGGAAGCTGTCTCGTCTTCATGAAGATCCTCTCAATGAGAATAAAACGGTGCTGGACGCCTTAGTTCCAAAGTTACTAAGGCTAGAGGAATCTTTCGCGATACAACAAACCGTTTACACTGAATTTAACGATATGATGGTGAGAGGTATACTATCCATAAAGGTGAAAGATGCCGATCGGTTTTACGATGCGGGCTGCATAATTTTGAAAAACATAGGTATGCCCTCATTATCTTCAGACGTGGCACCTAAAGCTTATGTAGACTCTATGGCTAGTCGCGGTTTCATTTACATCTACTTGGATTCAAAACCTACGAGGAATGTCTTGAGACATTTCGAATTGGCTTTAACGGGTGAACACGGTTTAAAGTTCAAGAGGGTAGGGATAGTTTCAACGATGGTCATGAACTTGAAATGTATTATTTGCATGTTGAATCTTAGACCTAGCAACGGCATTCCTTTCGAGGTGTTTTAAGGATGACTCTATATCTTTAATGTCGGAAAAACGCTCGACGACACCTCAGATTTTACACGTCAATATAGGTTTTACTTACATTTAGATATAATGAACCGTTTCTTCATCGTAAGAGACATTCGCATCTTGCACCATGTCAACAAAGGTCACGTAGGATATCATAAAAGTGAGTACGATTATTAAACGAAAGTACAAGCAGCTACGCGATGATCGACACGAGTTCGAGTATGTCGTGAAGGAAACCTTCATGCCTAATACGGATCCTCCAAGAAAGATGGCAAATGCGCTCGCTGAACCCGAACTGAAGGAGGAGGTGGAAGTCTTACCTGAGAGATTGCAGAACAAACATCTATTGGAGACTTATCTTTATTCGTCTCAAGTACATTCTGATAAGACCTACGGCGTCCGTCATGAAGGTAGCTCGACCAAGCTCGGAGATACCCGTATCGTATTCGACGAGAGTGATGGCACAGTACTTCTTAACAATATGGTGGTACCGTATTGCCGAGGGCTATTAGAATTACTCTTCAGAAGAGCACCCACGCATTATAATAAGGAGGATCTTAATGTATACAAGTCCATGCTCGAAGAAACGAACGCGCATCGGTTGAGAAAGAGCCGTACGCGCGTATCAAGATGCGCCCAGGATCAAAGTATTCGCTAATCATCAAACCTATTTTCGAGGAGGAGCTCGAGATTGACGGTTTATACAAGATGGAAACAGGAAGAGGGATTGATAATACCTATTGGGACGATCCCATCGAATTGGTCAATCGATTACGACTCTTGTACACATCGAACGGGGTGGGTCATTTCACGCACGAGAACGAGATCTTTTCTATCATTGAAGAATTACGTGAGGCCGGAATCATCGTATAAATACATTGATCTCATCCGTATTTATATCATTATCATGTCTACCATCAATTGGGAGATTGCGCGTGAACTTCATCGTCCTGCAAGACGACGGTTTCCCCGAAGACATGTTATCGTACGAGGGTTGAACGAACTCCTTCAGGCTGATCTGTCAGAGATGATACCCTACTCCAGATCAAATAAGGGATTCAATTCATTGACCGTATTCCAAAAGTGCTCTGGCTACACATGTCAAAGCTAAGAAGGGGAGGAATGTCAGCACCGCAATGGCTCTCCTCCTCGACAAGGTGACTGATAAAGGTTTACCTCCCGTACGTCACCTCTAAATGGATAATGGAACGGAGTTTTACAACGCAGAATTCAAAACACTCATGGCAAGAAAGAGGATCAATCACAATTACACGTTCAGCAACGTCAAGGCTAGTGTCGTGGAACGATTTAATCGTACCCGCAAGAAATTGATGGGGAGGAGGCTCATGGCTAATGGATCGTATTGATGGATTGATATGATCGATTCGTTACTGGACGAATAGAACCGGACGATACACTCGACCATAAAGATGAAGCCTATAGACATCAAGGACGACAGACTTTTACATACAGTCTATAAACGTCTCAAGATCTCAGTTTCCACACCTAACATGTTAAAGGCAGGTGATTTAGTTCGTATCAGTAAGTATAAGGACGTTTTCTAAAAGGGTTGAACCGCAAACTGGTCAACCGAACTGTTTAAAGTACGTAACATCGTCAAGCTGAATCCCAGAACCTTTATACTCGAAGATATGAAAGGTAAGCCTATCACGATTTTACTATAAGGAGCTCAGAAAGACTTCGTATCCGGATGTTTACCTTGTAGAGAAGATAATCAGACGTTCCGGAGATAGAGTATATGTTAAATGATTAGTGTTTGACTCGACGCACACTTCGTGGATCAATGCGAAGGATATAGTGTTGAAGGGGAGGGTGAACCACTCCTCCAACAGGGGTTTATTTACCTCCATCCTGAGCGTATAAAGGTGAGCATGGGCAGAGAAACGCATCACATTCGATATGTTTAGACAGTTGGGTTACCGTCTGGAGGACATGAGCGATATTAAGATCTTAAACGGCAGCTTAGAATACTACATCACGGAGGTTGACAAGGGTTGCAGCAAGTGCTGCGATTCCTCTATACACTGGCTCAGTCGTCATAATCCCGGTATGTGGGAAGCGAGCCAGTCTATCAAGAGCTGTTCTACATCCTGTCCCGTCTACAAGCTCGAGGAAGGGGATGAGCATGAAATTCTCCATAGCCAGAAGGAGGAAGACGCCTTGTGCACGGTGTTGGGCCAGATCGAGCGCGAGGAGTACGATCGACTCGAAAAGTACCGAACCTACAACGCTCGTCGACTAGAAGGAAATAAAGAGGTTATTGAAGCGGAGGACGAGCCGAACATCATCGCGCTAGACTATTTGGGAAGAGTCCGTCTTCTGGATAAAAACTTTGGTGCGAGGTATAGGCGTCGCTTTAACGCTTCACAGTGAGGCCTGATATATCTAGGCGATGACACGTACGAGCTATTCAAGTAGTGAAGCGTGTGCAGACTCTACATCATCGCGCTAGTCTGAGTCCGTCTTTGGCGCGAGCTATATCTAGACGATGACGGTGATGCATATGTGTTTACTGAAGACTATATATATTCCGAGAGAGAAAGAGATATTTTTATAATCATTGTGTGCAAGGTATGTATGTAATGTTAGACGATGACAGTGAAGCGTATGTGTTGACCGAAGACTATTTTTTTCTGAGAGAAAGAGATTTTTATAATCATTGTACGGAATATATGTATGTATTGTTAGACATGACGGAGAAGCGTATGTATTGACTGAAAGACTATATATTTTTAGAGAGAAAGAGAGTTTTTAAAATCATTGTACGGAATATATGTATATGTCATTGTAATCTTAAGAATACATGCATTAAAAGAAGCTATACTATTTATTTTATTTTAGTTCCAAAGTTCATGATCCCATTAAGAAATATGAGAGGGATAGAGAGAGAGAGAAAGGCAATACTTAGAGTTAGGAGGGTATCCTTTTAAGACTATCCCGAAATAAAGTAATTTTATAATAATTACTGCACGGAAGATATGTACCTATGTATTGCTAAAATCTTAAGAATATACGCATTAAAAGAAGCTATACTATTTAACCTTAGTTTATTAGTTTATGATCCTAGTAAGAAATATGAAAGAGAGAGAAAGGCAATACTTGGAGTTAGAAGGGTATCCTTTTAAGACTATATTCTGAGAGAAAGATATATAATAATCACTGTATTGAAGATATGTATGTATTGTTATAGGGGATAACCTTAGGACTATACGCATTAAAAGAAAATATACTATTTAACCTTAGTTCTTAAGTTCATACCCCCCGGTAAGAACTATGAAAGAGAGAGAAAGGCAATAATTATAAGGAGCTTATTAAATATGTACATCCTTTTAAGATCACAGAGATAGGGAGAGGGCTATCCTTGGGGAAAAAAAACACCCGCGCGCCTACCCACGAGCCGCTGACCCTCCTAAATTCATCCTCCTCCCCCCAAACCATACCACGCCGTCACCCTAGAGAAACACGATGAATAAAAATTACTCCTCTACACTCCCGGAGATACCGCTGTCCTGAAAATCGGATACATGATAAAGGAGATATAAGAAATCATATTCCCTTTCCCCTCTCACCCCCTGATATACCTCGGTCCTGTGAGTATCAGTTTAACTCTACTGATAGCTTACAGTCATCAGGTATTTCCTGCCAGAGGAGTGATGGCTTACAGTCACCAGGTATGCCCTGACAGAAAAGTGATGGCTTACAGTCATCAAGTATATACTGCCAGAACAATGATAGCTTACAGTCACCAGGTGTATCCTGACAGAAGATTTATAGCTTACAGTCATCAGGTATATCCTGGCAAAGGAGAGATGGCGTACAGTCACCAGGTATATCCTGACAGATTAGTGATAGCTTACAGTCATCAGGTATATCCTGCCAGAACAGTGATAGCTTACAGTCACCAGATATATCCTGGCAAAGGAGAGATGGATTACAGTTACCAGGTATATCATGGCAGAGGAGTGATGGCTTACAGTCACCAGGTATATCCTGACAGAATAGTGATAGCTTACAGTTGCTAGATATAGCCTGGTAGAGGAGAGATGGCTTACAGCTACCAGGTATATCCTGAGAGGGGAGTGATAGCTTACAGTCACCAGGTGTATCCTGAAATAAGAGTGATGGCTTACAGTCACCAGGTATATCATGACAGAAGAGTGATGGCTTACAGTTACCAGGTATATCCTGACAGGGGAGTGATAGCTTACAGTCACCAGGTGTATCCTGACAGAAGAGTGATAGCTTACAATCATCAGGTATATTCTGCCAGAGGAGTGATGGCTTACAGTCGTTTGATATACACTGGTAGAGGAGTGGTGCCTTACCGTTAATAAAAATTAAACATTTCTTGAAAAAAGGCAGTTTATAGTTAAAATATTTATTCTATTTTAAAGCCATTATACGCTTACACTGTCAGATGTATCGAGATAAAACAATTGAACACATGAGCATGGCGGTCATTACGTAAACTTTATGTACATCCATATTTAAAAATAAAAACACATTTGATTAATAATAGCAAATGTTTTAGCCTTTTTTTATTAAATAATATAAATATTTTAACTCGACACATTAAATATGCTGTAAATCCAACCAGGCCTATACTCAATTTTATTGTGAAACATGTGGTTTAGTTGTAAAAGAGAGGATACCAAAGAGAATGATGGAAATTAACTTTGTAGTAAAAGTACTGCAAGGGAGGCAAAAAAATAAATAAATAAAAAATGGGAGGACTAGATAACAGAAAGTGTGCAAGTGAGACTGGAAGCAAATAAAAGAAGAAGAATGGTGGAAGGATAGAGGAAGATGAAGGTATTTTAATAAAGCTATTATTTATGCTTTTAGTGAGGATTACTCCTACTAGATATCATATTATGAAAAATGAAAAATGACACCTGGACACGGTTCGATTCCCGTGTCCAGGTGTCATTTTTAATTTTTCATAATATGATTAAAAAGAAGCTCTACCACAAATGCATCTGGTAAATGACAACACTTATTTTAAGAGTGGTAGAACATATTCTTAAAGACAATAAAACAATATAGTTACATTATTTTATTATTTTAAAAACACAATTTGATCAAGAAAAATAGTATTTGTCTCCTTCAAATAGACGCTCATCACTTCTCTCTTACCTGAACCTGGAGTAAGGACATTTAGAAGAGCAGGTATGATCTCAGATACTAAATAAAATAAGTATTTACCTAGTTACCATCTTGGTTAAGAAAATAAATTACTGGTGGATGTTCAGTGAGTCTTGTTCATTCTCGTAGTATATTTGTGTTTATTAAGTAACCAAACAAAAAAACTTCTTCCTTCTAGCTTCAAAGGACGCCGATGAGTGCTTTGTTTTACTTTCACCATCTTGACAGGTTAGAGTCAGCCTTTACTAAAGATTCTAAAGCTGCCTACCATTTAGCGTTTGATGCAGTGTATAGATGATTTGCTAAATTTTCATCAGATTGTGACCATCGGAGCATTAATGGGTGCTGCAACCTTCTTCCTAAAACTAAACTAGCAGGGATACAATCAATTAATCATTAACAGCAGAGCTAATGATTAACGTGAGAGTGGTTAAACAAGTGGTTCAGCGATTTTGCTAATTGCTCATACAGATGAGTACAGCTCACCAGTTCCTATAAAAATGCTAGGCCTGAGTAGATTGAGAAAAATAAGGAGCATTGAAAATGTTTGATATCCGCTTCAAAGCGTATATAATTGAAAACTACTGACTGAAATTCGGTTCTATTATCAGATTCTATTTCTCAAGGATAACTTAGTCATGAAGGAATAAAGAAAATGAAGGATCAATACTTTTTAATTTATATGCCTGTCTCATGAGAAACTATTTTATCCATTTAGATATACCATCTACCATGGCCATCAACATCATGTTTCCCTTCCTAGATCGCGCTAGGGGCACATGTAAAAACGCTCTATCAAGATCGAGTGGGAATGGCAGAAGAAAAATATCCTATATTAAATTAAAATTTAACTTTTGATAAAGTTCACAAGACCTTACCAAATTTCTGACACCACTAGGTATTTCACACCAATAACAATCAATCTTAATTTTATTTAAGGGCTTAAGAACTCATAGGTATTGAGTGAAAGTAATTGATGATAATAGGCATTAAAACTTTGGGTGCTAAAACTTGGAAATTATTTGAATTTCGAAATTTGAATAGAAGAATTATGGTTTTAATTTGTAAACAGGAATTGTTTCACCGTTTTTGATGCAGTCATATACATTTGTTAAGATGTTGGGCAGACATATAATATTCATGAATAAAAGTGAGGACTGAAGTAAAGAAACCAAAAGATGGACCGAGGGAAGTTAAGAAAACTCCTCTCCTTGGAAAATTCTAGACAAAGAGTCAGCCACAAAATATGAATGACGTCAAAATCAAATAATGATATTATAGGACCCTACGACCAAATCTACTAAAATGCTTCAGATGTTAAATGGTCATAAAAGTGATTGATTAGCTGTGATTAACTCAACCAATGTGGAAATAATTTAGAGAAAAACTAGTCTTAAATTATAAAAAGCGATTGCACACTTCCCTCTTGCAAAATTCTTTCATAACTATCTGCTACAATCCACTCTCGTAGAATATCTTTTGGCCAAAAATGTTTTTCACAAAATCTATCATTAGATTTTTTTTCTAATGTTCTCTTTACCAGAAAGCGTTTTTATTTTTGTTTTGTTTTTACTTTCTCTCTATCTTACAGGTAGAGAAAGTATGGTGATCGTCAAAAAAATCGAACTCGAGATTTTGATGAATTTTGACGTTTCATGACTTCCTGAATCCGAAAAAGTGGTTTTTGAATTTCCGTCTGTCTGTCTGTCTGTCTGT
>CABFWO010002182.1:95479-133401 GCA_902155825.1 Timema genevievae
AAAAAAAAAAAATCCTACTAATCATGAAGAGAAATAGAATTTTTTTAACATCAGATCTTGAATTTATATATCATTCTGTGCCACCAAATTAATGTCTTAATTTTTCTATGGTCCATTTACCATTGTCTTCACTTCTTGACTCTTTTGAACACTGTCTTAATTTTTTTACTTTTCCTTGACTCTTTTATCCATTGTCTAATTTTCTTGACTTTTTTTATATAAATAAATATGACGAAGTTTGTAAAGTAAAAATGAGTATATCAATTTTTGAAATATCCCCTACCAAGAAAGCCAGTTGAGATAAAAACCAAACTTTTAATTTGTTTTAGGAAAAATACTTTGAAAGAATTTTGCACAAAGCAAAAGTGTTTAGTTTCATCTTGGATGGGGTATGGCTTACGATGATAACTATTTTATTAAGTATATTTAAAATTTTACAAAACATCTAAATAGAAATAGATTCTTTTAATATCTGGTTTTCCGTGCTAATAAACTTGACGCTTTCTTGACTCTCTTGACCACTCTCTTCATTTCTTGACTTTCTTGACTTTTTTGACCAGCACACACTCTGTTCTAACTAAACTCAGAAACGCCTTTTTATCGCTAGTTAAATACAAGAAAGCTAGTTAACTTTAAACTGTAATAATAAAATTTCAATCAAATTTCCATTATTTCTATTAATATAATTTAGTGCCTATACATTTCTTTTGTGATTAATGATTAAATTAAACGGTTGTTGAATGGAAGTCATAGAATTAACTGATTTCGGGAAAGCTCCTTTTCACATGAAATGGTTTTAATATTGATAGAAATCGGTAGAATTTTGCAACTCACATTTCAACACTGCACTGTGATGCTATTGACTCGACTAGATACCACAAATATTAATATTATAATTATTCATTATAATAATATTTATTTCAACACATTGATTTATTTAACTAATCTCAAATAGATCATTCCAGATGCCAAAATTTAATATTCAAGAAATAGCCATTAACAAAGCAATGTCACCAATCCGATTTTATACTCTTACTACCGTCTTACTACCCGTTCGGAATTATACGCACTTACGCTAATGTGCAATGGTAGGGTGATTGTGAGATGAAATGGAAGACCTACATTTTAACGTGGAGTCCGAACCACGGTGGAGGCCTGGCATTCCTCACATTCACAAGTTGTGATTAATACACATCTTGTCAGAGGTGAAAGAAGGGTTTGGCAATCAGATAAATCTGTGCCGGGACCGAGGATTGAACCCCGGACCCCTAGCACAGAAGTATGACACCTTACCCCTAGACCACCAGGTCACCAATCATTAAAATTATAGATATTCAATCAATTAATAAGGTCATAACAATTGAACAAGAATTATAGTTAAATAATTCCCACTCAATAAAATAAATAAGATCCATTATCAATAAATTAATTCCTAATCCAAATATAATTAGTATAATAAGCATTAATATAATAAAACTCAACATACATAATGACACACCAAACAAAATGACCCAATTTATTTAATATACACATTTGACATCACAAATCAATATTCTAGTTTAAATAATTAAGTAATTATCTAGACTAATTAAATAAATTAAAAATATAAAGCAACAAAATCACACTTCAAAATCAATAAATTCAAAGGGAATCAATGTAAAAACAATAAAAGATATTCACGAATATACCCTATTAAACAATTAGGTAAACCTAAATACATAGCTCCATGTTGTCTATAAGAATATAAAAATAATGTATAAGCAGCACCAAAAAATGAAATTAACACTAATGTTAATATATACAATGAACTCAATGAAACTAATCTATATAATAGTCTGATTTCAACTAATAAATTAAGAGAAGCTGGTGAAGCCATATTACAAGAACATAATAAAAATCACCAAAGCACTATTCTAGGTATAAAATTCATCAAGCCTTTATTGATTATTAATCTACATCTACCTGATCGCTCATAAACAATATTAGATAAACAAAAAAGACCAAAAGAACATAAACCATGAACTAATATTAAAATTAATGAACCTATAAAACCCCAATATCTTAAAGTTATTAAACCCCCTAAAACAATTCCTATGTGAGCTACTGAAGAATATGCAATCAATGATTTTAAATCAACTTGGCGCAAACATATCAAACTAACTAAAAATCTACCAAATATACTAATATAATTAAAAAGCAGCCCTGTGCTAATTATAAGAATATAAACGCGAATCCCACCTAATTTAAGAAGAACTCCAGCTAAAATTATTGAACCTGACACTGGTGCTTCAATGTGAGCCTTAGGTAATCACAAATGAACTAAAAATATAGGTATCCAAACCAAAAATGCTATAATCATCCCTAAATAAAAAAAAACTACATTAAAATCATAAAATAAAATAAAAGAAAGTGAACCTCTATAAGAATATAAATAAATAATAGACAACAATAAAGGAAATTGAGCAAATAAAGTATAAAATAGTAAATATATTCTAGCTTGTAGACGCTCAGGCTGATACCTTTAACCTAAAATCAATAATAATGTCGGAATTAATCTAGACTCAAAAAATAGATAAAAAGAAAGTAAGTTAGAACAAGAAAATGTACATAAAATATCATTAACAAAATAACAACTATCATCAAAAATATATTATAATTATAATATCTACCAATAACTGATTGACTAGCTATAATCATTAAAAAGCAAATCCAAAATCTCAATAACATTAATATATAAGAAATAGTATCACACCCTATAAAATAACTTAAATTACTCCAAATACTCCATTTAACATTAACGAAAAAGAATATAAAAGTAATTACCAATACCATTATTTGAACCAACCACCAAATATTTCTTAATAAACTTAAAGGAATTTAAAACAAAATAACTAAAATAAACTTTAACATTGCAAAATACTAAAAGTTTGAAAGTAATCATTACTATGAGTACGAATTATTGAAACCAAAATAGACAACCCCAATGAACCTTCACAAACACCCAATGTTAAAAGAACCATTAAAAAATAAATATTATAATTAAAACAATTAATAAATATATATAAAACATATAAAATAAAATTAAAATCATAAATTCAAGTCTCAATAAAACTACCAATAGATGTGTACGTTTAGAAGAGAATAAAAACATCCCATAAATTATTATATATACTGAATGAATTAAACATAAACTTATCATCATTAGTTCTAATAATTTAATAAAAATACTGATCTTGTAATTCAATAATAGGGTTAGAACTTTATAACTCAGATAAAAGGAATAAATATAACCTCATCATTAATTCCCAAAATTAATATTCTAATCAAACTATTATCTGAATCAACTCTACTATTATTTTAATAACAATTATAACAGCAACATTTCTAATATTTATCAACAACCCCTTTGAAGTTTTAATTTGCTTGATAATAGGATCGATTACATCAACCTTCTGAATATCTTATCTTTTATTCCTGGTATTCTTAGGGGGAGTATTGGTTCTATTCATCTACGTTAGAAGAGTAGCTTCAAATGAAATATTCTCAATATCAATTATACAATAATCATATCGATAGTCCTATCAACCATCTTAATACTTATTATCAAAAATAATAATATTATGTATATAAATAAATACATAGAACCACCAAGAAACATTAATGAAATATATATAATATAAATAAAATTCTATAATATACCCAATATAGTACTAACAATAATAATAGTATTATACCTATTTTTATCAATAATTGCTATTAACAAAATTACTAATATCCACTTAGGCCCTCTACGAACCCACTACTCAAAATCATAAACTCAGCTATTGTTGATTTACCTACGCCCTCAAATATCTCAGTTTGATGAAATTTTGGCTCACTTCTTGGTATATGTTTAATTGTACAAATCATCAATGGATTATTTCTAGCTATACTACCCACATTGAATCAGCATTTAATAGAATTGTTCACATTTGCCGAGATGTAAACTTAGGATGACTCCCTCGTACTATTCACGCCAATGGAGCTTTATTATTCTTTATTAAAATTTATCTTCATTTTGGACGAGGGTTGTACTATAGATCATATACATTTATATACACTTGAATGATTGGTGTGTTAATCCTTTTCCTAGTTATAGCAACAGCTTTTATAAAAAAAAAATAAAGCAAATCCAACACCACCATACTCAACATTAAAACCCGAAACCAACTCAGATTGACTTTCAGCAAAATCAAATGGAGTTCGATTAGTTTCCGCTAAGCAAGATGAAATCCAAACAAAACTAACAGGAAGTATAACTATAATAAATCAAACATAATACTGATAACTATATAAATATAATAGATTTAATCTACCAATTAACAAGACAAAACATAACATAATTATAGCCAAACTAACCTCAAATGAGATAGTTTGAGCAACAGCATGTAAACCCCCTATCATGGAATAATTAGAATTAGATGACCAACCAGCAATCATAATAGTATAAACACTTATTCTTAGACAACATAAAATATATAATAAACCTAAATTAAAAGAAAAAATTAATTAAATAAGGAGTAACTAACCAAATTAGTAAAGAAAAAAAGCAGAGGTAACATAACTCTAGAAAAATAAACATAACTCAAATATTTAATCAACCCCAATATTTATTTTAACTTAAAGCAATAAGAATTTATATAAAATAAATTTAATTTGATTAAGGTTAAATTACCTAATATGTAATGAATTACACTAAAATAAGGTATGATTCTAATAAGTAATACTACTTAAATATAAATGAGGTTTATATTAATAAATAACTACCTAAAAAGCACTAGATCAACCCATTAAATCTTTATGTTATAAATTATCCCAAAAAAATATTTTATTGAATTTAGCAAAATTAAAGTATTTTGATTAGAAAAATTAGTTACTAATACTTTAAAAAAAAAGTGAATTAAATATAAGAATAGTTTATAAAAAATGTACCTTATAAAATATTTAATTTTAATTTTAAAGTATTTTGATTAGTAAAATTAACTTAAATTAACTAATGATACTTTTAAATAAAGTGAACTAAGCTTAAGTTCATCCAGGTGTGTAGAGTAAAGTATTTGTTGTATATTTTAAATATATAATTTAGGTCGTTATATAATCCTATCCATTTGTTATATTTACATCATGGTTAAAAATCTTTTTTGACAAATTGTAGGTTTATATATCTGTTTTTTAAATTTAAACATTTTCATCGAGCGGATTTATTTTTTTACAAATCTTATTTGACTGTCATAGTGAAAATGTGATCCAACAGGCATCGCTGGAATGGAGTGTTGGGGGTTTCAAGGATCTATCAAGTTGGACTTTTGATAGCTGCTGTCAATTTTCTATTAAGGTCATAGAAGTCAATTTAGACACTTGGACAAGTGATGCCAATGTTTAAAGAAAATCGATATGGACATTAAGACATCCATGGTAAATTTGCAAAAGTCTAAATTGACGCTTTGGAGATAATGTCAAGGTTTAAAGAGTTGATTCTGACACACTTTACATTTTGGCCGCTGCTGTCGATTGTCTAAAATAGTCGTAAAATTCGATGTTAGGAAATTATATTACATTTTATCATACAGGCCTTTTCCTCATAAATCAGACTGTACATATACATTTCATTCGCGATTTGGTGTTCCAACACTTGCATTCGTAAATTAACTTTGTAAATGTTAGCCATTCTAGTCTTCAACATTGAAGTCTTGTGTTTAAATATTCTTTGATTTTAAAGGGTGAAAAATTGACAAAAAAAATATATAGCCGTAGACTAGTTCATTCCACTCAACAAATTTCAAATGGTAAAAGATTAATTTATTGAGTTTTGTGTTTAATTTGAATGATAAGTTAAAAAATTGTTAATGTTCTTGTATTTACTTGTTATCTACATAAATATTTTATCTTAAAAGATTGATTAAAATAAATTCATCTTCAGATTTAATTTTAAAGTGATTCCAATTTTTATCAAAATTAAGTTGTACTTAATGAATTTTCAAACCCGGGTATTTTTAATAATATCAGTTTATATTATAAGAGTGCTTAGTTTGTATTGAATTTCATTTTTGTGTTATTTTAAAATTTAAATATTATCAATAAATTTGGTATTTTTTTTAATCTATAGCTTTTTTTCCTTATAGCTTTTTGTATTGTTAATTTTTTTTAAATATTGTGAGACACTTGATTAATTTTTAAAATCTAGTTTTGAGAACATTAAAAAAAGAGATTAATATGAATACTATACTTACCTTAGCCCCTTTTAAATTACAATAATCTTCTACCTGAGTTCATTCTCTTCCTATATTCTCGGCAATCCTGAAGGAATTTTGGCATTAGGTCGATTACTGAAACATATGGTTAAATAGTTAGTATTTATTAAAAACAAGATAAATTAATACAAAATCAAATAGTTAGATTTTCATTTAATTTTATAATATATCTATCGTTAATATTGATTATTAAACTTGAATATATATATGACATAAACTCAATATCTTTATATGTTATTAGGTATGTAAAAGAGCAACTTTAATTTCGTTGGGATATACAATTCATCAAACATATTTAAATATGTCTAATACTATGTTGTATCTAATATAAGATCAAAGAAATTAAAAAAGAATGCTACAATTTTATTAAACCATATCTTAAATAAATCATACATTTAAGATTTAGACCAACATGTAAATTATTAACGTAAATTGAAAACATCGCAATATGAGTATCTTTAAAATAGCCGTTGTTTTAAACTAACATAACATAAAAAAATTAAAATACTCAAATTACAATCAATTTATTTTGAAAGCTTATATCTTAGCTAAATTTACTGTTGTTTTATTTAACTCCATTAATCAAGTATTATTTTAAAAGTATTAACTAGCATAATTATATTTTTGTATTACATGTCTTACTACATGTCCATATAATTGTAAGTTTACTCAATTGGGAAAGATAATGCAGAAAGTAGTATTGAGGGGAGTTGTGCCTGTATATGTGTGGAGAGAATTTGGCAAAAACCTTTAGTGATAACCTTTCAGTGCTCTCGGCCGAGATTCAGAACACAACTTGTTCGTCTTGTAAAGCAAAGTGTGACTTCCTTGTGTTTGTACCAATGCCCACTGATACTGGTAATAAATTTATCTTAAACTAAATTAAGTATAATATGAGCAACGCAAAGAAGATAAATTACACGTAAGAAATAACAGCCATTTATTAGTAGAAAGGTGATTATATTTAAATACCTTCTTGAGGGGGCTCAGCACCTTCGGCCAAACGGGTTTGTCCTGGAATAAAATAAAACATTAATGAAATAATTATATTATATAATTTGACAAAATAAAATTTAATCTAAATTACAGTTATTCCAATAACTTCGAGAATTAAGTTTATTAATTGTATCTTCAAAATTATACCCGCATCACTATGCTCATGATCTGAAGTTCAGGTACATCATGTCCAGTTTGCCGGTGATGTAAAGGTTGGATTTCAAAAATTGTAAAATGCATTGAGGGTGTCATTGAATTATTGCGTAACAATATATTTTAAAGCAAATGCGAATATATTTAATTTAAACTCTAATTTACACATTCCTTTTCCATTACCTTAATTTATTGTATATTGTGTTTGTAGAAACAGTCAAATCGTCAGGGCAGTATGATGATGATGATTGTTGGAGATGATCTTATGAAACTGAAGACAGTCTAATGAGCGCATTGACCAAAGAAGGGCTTGTGACCACGATGAGAAAATTGAGTGATACTATTACGGGAGTCCAGTGATTCCAAACAAAGGTAATGTACAGTGCTATCTTTTTAACAGACGTTAGTATGTTGTTTTAATTTGTGTAAGAAATATTTCGGGACAGAGTCAAACACAGAACTAGTCTCGTTAAATCTAGAGGTCGAGTCGTGCTTACTGACCATATGTCGAATTGTCGTTTAATGTTTTGTGTATCCGAGGCAACTGTATCGCCATGTGTAAGAAATTCGATGGCGTAACATAAAATTGAGTGTACTATCATTTATTATAGTTATTATAGTGTAGAGAGTAGGAGGTGATTAAGAACCAACACTGAACCTAGGAGCTTGGCATGTTTCACTCTGCGCAGTAATGATAGTACATTGGAACCAACACTGAACCTTGGCATGTTTCACTCTGCGCAGTAATGATAGTACATTGGAACCAACACTGAACCTAGGAGCTTGGCATGTTTCACTCTGCGCAGTAATGATAGTACATTGGAACCAACACTGAACCTTGGAGCTTGGCATGTTTCACTCTGCGCAGTAATGATAGTACATTGTAACCAACGTGGACGCCATTCTAAAGGAAGGGATGTCAAACGCTGTGAATGGGAGGCCAAACAAGTAAGAACTGGTGTTGGGCTATCTGGTTCGATCCCGGTCTAACGTATGAAGAAATAAGAGATTAGCTAAACTCAGATTTCCCTCCTCCTTACCATTTCCTGTCAGTACTTAGCAGGAGAATGTACCACCGTTTACAAGTACACCTACAGGCTTATGATGTCCTAGACGTCTCCGAAGCCCACAAGGACAACTACACGTCATTAACGCCTACATATTTTGGAGACCTACACATGCCCAGTGTTAGAACTCCCACAACATTTCCTATACAAGTTAATACTAACATTTTTTAAATAGATAGCACTGTACATTGTTGTATAGATTAGATCGCACAAAACATTACTGTCAGCTCTAGTCACGTGAGTCCCGGCTTTGACTCTCCCGTAATAAGATCACTTGTGTTTTCTCCGCGGTGACAACCCCATCTCTGGTCAGTGGTCACCGCCCTAATCAGACTGTCTTCTCGTTCGTAAGATCATCTCTAGCCATTGTTCCAATCAGACTGCCCAGTTTATCTGACTTTTTTAACAAATAAACAGAACTCAAACTCTACTTATATTCAACTATCACTCGACTGAACTTTCTCGTTGTCTGCTGCTCAGACTAAATATTCTTGCCAGGACACGTGATCAAGAATCGGACACCTGACGGACCCTCAATTTCCCATATTACCAAATTACATAGTCGTGACACAACGGATCGTCACAGAGAGTCGACAAGTTCAAAAAGTGTGTATAGTTCTATGATCTAGAAAATAAACTGTGCAGTTTAATATTTCTGTGCCTTATGTTATTGATGATATTAATCTGTACTGAAAACTCAATGTTTATTTTGTTAAATATAAGCTAATGTTGATTAATTATATTAGATAAATAATGTTCCTTACCATAAAATTGGGTAAGCGCTTTTGTGGCGCGCCTTCTTTCCCTTGCATTTCTAATAATGTATGCATTTCTATTATATATTCTTCGGATCATAATTGTTTCATCTTCGTATATAATTTCATCCTCTGAAATGAATGGAAAATCTGCATTCAAAACCTTAAGTCAAGTTACAATATTTATATAAACTTTTAAATGACAGATAAAATACAATTTCCATCTGAATTGTATATTGTAAGAAATATTATATGTATATACTTATTAGATAAATGATCTACTAGAAAATACTATGCACAGCTTGAAGAATGCAATGATAGCCTCCCGTTGGCCCGCCAATTTATAATATTGTTACCACCCCTCTACGCTTTATGGTTCTCAGTAACGCTTTTGCATCCCAAAGCCGCCCGTCTTGCTCTATCCCTCTCCACCCCTCCGCAGTTCAAACCACCAGGGGCTAAGGTCGCTATCAAAGCCTCTCCCACCCTGTCTTCGTGGCCGCTCGGCAGCGAGCCGAGTCCACCCGAACTTCAAAACTAGGGGGGGATAAAAAGAGCAGCCGGACAGCTAACTAGCATCAATCACCCCACTTATCACTTATCTCTTTTCTATGAATCACCCGTTGTCCAACTCCGCGCTGGTCAACCGCCCACTTAGTGAAATATACCGCCATTACGTTTTCGCGTGTCTTTTCTTTTCTCGTCTCAACGGCCCAACATAGCTCCCCTTCCTGCCCGGTCCACCGTGGTAACTCGCCGGACCTCCCGTCCTGCCCGGTCCACCACACCAAACCTTCCTTCCTGGCGACTCACCAAACCAACCCTCCAGGTTTCCTCTCTAAAATGGGCCCATTTACAATCGGGGATGACGACAATATCCTATAGAGGCTTCAATATGCTGAAAGCCCCACTGTTGGGCCCCAATTATAAAACACTACGAAAAGCCGACTTATACTCTTAATATCTATCCCTGGCTAGCTCAGATTCTCTTATCGACGTTATAACTGTAACAATTTACAACTTCAGCTTGTACAATTGATCCGTCCTTACGCCAGTCACCGTACACTATATCATAATTAAACATGTGGAGACAAGCAACAGACATCTTGACGCAACCCCAATCATTACGCGTCCATCTGGCGTCACAGTCAGAAGTTTGTTTCTGCTTCGCTTCTTTTTTAAAAGCGTAACAAACAAACAAACAAACTCACATTCACATTTTTTCTGGATGAAAGGTACCCTATGTCCTTTTCTGTACCCATGACAACGCGTATGCGAAATTTCATGATGATCGGTCAAGTAGTTTAGGCGTGAAAGCGTAACAAACAAACAAACAAACAAACAAACTCACATTAGCATTTATAATAGTAAAGGATAAGGAAGGATAACAGAGTGTTTTCTTCCCGTTATTACGTATGCAGCAGAACCATAGACATTGGATGTAACAAAGACTTGGAAAATGGAGGTCATGGGAATGAAGGAAGAGGATCATGTTACCTATGACAAGGAGGAAAAGGATTAGGAGATATATATTTGGGAGACAGTTGGGTGCATGTAATACCTGAGATATTCAAGGAGGTCAGGCTGAGATGGTACTGTCATGAAATGAGGGTGCTAAAGAAAAGGTTTCAAAGAAAAATAATGGAAAAATTAAGTAGGAATAAGACCCCGCAGGATACCAAGAAATGATTAGTGGATCAGATAACGACAAAAATGTAAGAAAGAGGAAATGAATGAAACCAAATTAAGGTGAAATAATCGTGTAAGGAAAATGAAAATGGAGAACTTTTTAACCCAATTGACTCACTCATGGGCTACAAACATTTTTTGATGATGGTTCTAGTATCTTAAATGTACCACCACACTTCAACCACCCAGAAATCTGTTTACAATACTTACTTTCAGAGATTTCCAATACCAAAACTAGATGTAAATACCCTTATTCTGCAAGCGCATGTTGTAGCTTTATTGCTTTAATGTTCATGATTTAAACGATGAAACGTCATGCTGATATTGATTTATGGAAAGCCAAGGTAAAACAAATGAGAACTCATTTGTTTCATTTCTGTATGATTTTCTCCTGAAAAACCGCCAAAAATTACAAAATATACTTACGATTGTGTTTTTATCTGATGCTAGAGGGTAACAGAATTGAAATCTGACAGTACTGAAGTTTGCTTCAAGATATGTGAGAGCCTTTCACATAAATAGTATCATTCATCTATTCCTTGTTCGCGGATATTCATTTTCACAATGTGATTGGAACTTTGGACTGATCGGGAAAAAAATTAATAAAAAAGAAATAATTGTAATGGCCAAACCATACCTCTCTGCAATGGTTATGTGTCGGCAACATCCAACACCATTTGAAGTTTTAATGGACGGACTTCTCAAATAATGAGACCAAACTTTGTCAAAAAAAATAAAATTAAACTTTGTCAAAATCTCAAAAGTTCACCATAATGAAGTATATTATTATAAAGTGTCAAAAAGACGGTCCACTTTTGGTTTCTGGCTCTTATTTCCAAATTTATGAGCATTTTCATGATTGGAAATCAAGAAACATTTCAAATATTCAAAGCAGTAAGCCAGGACAAATGCCTTGCCCATATGTAAACGAAAAAAAAAATTATGTTCGGAGTCTATCGCTTTCCAAACGAAGAAGATGTCTGTTTTATCGAGTCCATATTGGAGTAAAGAATGAACAATATTTAGCTAACTGAATATTTTCACACAATCTTTTAGACGTGGAAAAATATTTTTTAAACCTTCGTAAGTATAAATATATTTTTTGGGCTGTCCTTGATTAAACATTGAAACCCTTAGTTAGTTTCAATTAATTGTTATTTATTCTTAGTAGCTTATTTTATTTTCACTCATTTAAAAATTGTCTACATGTAATAACAATAATTTAAAAAATAATGTTCATCTTAAAAATGCATTAAGAGTATTTTATTGTCACTAAAGAGGGAGTATATTGTGTTATTTATGTTTTTGTTAGGGTTTACTTTGTTTTATTCATGTTTACATAAATCAATTTATAAACTTACATTTCAGATTTCACAAAACAACATTTTAGTTTATGTACCTTTTTTACGCTAACCGCAATTATTGTCGATTATTGGGTTTATTATTATTAACTTAAGCCCAATTTAAATAGATACTGCACAGATCTCCGGCGATAAATAAGTTCAGACTTGAATTCTGATTTTTCTAATTGAAGATGGTGCTCACAAATCAGTTAAAACCAATTATTTACTCCTCCTCTATCTTTGTGAACGTGTATACCCTTTCTTGAACAATAGCATAGCTTAATCAAAAATTATTTGATCAATTAATTATATTTGGAAAAAGATTCAAGAAAGGTGGATAGAGACATATAAAAGGAATAAACACAATATGGATTTAATGTGAAAAGATGAACACAGTTCACAATTACATTGCTGCTGTTGGACAAAGAGATCTTGAATAAAATAGATCATTACCAACCGATTCTCTGACCTTGGGAACTTATAAGGAGGGTGTGCGTAGTAAAGAATGACAGGACACTTAAATATGAACATGTGAAAGGAAAAACATAAACAATAAACACAGGATCAATTATAATAAATCGTTTGTGGCATTATTTTTACGTTCAATAACTATTCCGAGTATATAACCAAACATCACCAAATCCAGCACCGAAATAATGACCGAAACAAAACACTAATAGCTCACACTGCTAAACAATCTTCTTTGGTTCGTTTCAAACAGCTGGATTTTACCTTTACAAGAGAATATTATTTCACAATTCCGGCTGTTACCAGTAGTGGGGATCATTGGTGCTAAATTCAACAGGGCTATATTAATACTTACACGTAGTGTTACGTCTGTCACATGTATATTGACTATCAGATACTTATATTAAATTAAATTAAAAATATTATGTCTTAAATCATTAAGAGTAAGTGCACTGGTATTTGCCTGGAATTATGAAAAAAATCCCAAAAAATAAACCAGCTTCAAATAATTTATTGTTTAGGGAGTATTTTAAGTGCACTAATTGAACAAACTTATGATATCATTCCATGACTTACAAACTAGCCTAATTTAAAAATATACAAAATTCCGTCCTCCTTTCAACAATTTAACAATATTAAATCTTCAACCGTAACCGGAATGGAAACCGGGACTATTAGCTCATTTGGCATTCGACCTTTTGACTGTAAAAATACGTTGGATTCAAGTCAGTTAATCTGGCCAGGATTTGAGCCCAGACCTTATTACTATTGGGGATCAATTTATGATAAAATTATTTATGACTTAAGCTATAACCCACCGCTGTGGCTAGCTGTGTTCTTCAACCGAAAGTATATTATGGTTTAACTGAATTGCAGTTGCACATAGAATATGTTTTCTAATTTTAAATACTCTGTTGGCAATTAAAACAAATACCAGCCTATTGAATTATACGAAATAAAAAGTATTATTTTTTCTATTAATGTACTTATTATACGTGTATGAATGGGCTGAATTTACACAATTCTTCGGATTTAAAATTAGCCATTGTTTAACAATGCTATGTTCTTCAAGTTTACGTGGTGTGTAAATTGAGTTACACAAGCTAAAATTTCAAAACACCATCACGTATAAATTAGAGGCGCATCTTTTGACCGTAATTTTACTATTCAAAATAATGTTGAGATATTCTTATAATTTCTTTTACATAATATAATTATATATATTCCATAGAAAAAATGTTTTTACAACAGAAATAAAACGCTTAATTAACTTCACAGGCTCGTGTGAGAATGTCAATTTCGTACTTTGTAGGCGTTGTTCATTAATATTCTAGAGCTATAAAAAAAGTATTGCCTTTTACACACAATTGCCAGAGATTTATGATATGATATTTTTTTAAACTCATGAAACTAAACCAAAATGTTATTTATCCCATTTTGCTTGTTTTATTTGGTCATATAGACTACATATACTATATGCATCAGTGAATACTATTTAATATATATATATATATCATGTTTTTCATAGAAATATTAATGTTAGTTTGTAAGCTACATAATAGCACCTCCTTTGAACAAGACAAAGAACAGGACTAACTGAAAAACCCTTGGGTTTTAAATAAATTTTAAATGTCAATATGATCCTTTAATGCAATTTAAGTTATCTTTAGATAAATAAGAATTGAAACTATGACATATATATTTTTATAAAAAGTAGTATCATTATAATACCGTTCTACTTTAATAAATAACATAAGCACACGTAACTACATTAAAGCACATTTAACATATAAACACAAAGCAGCGATACAGGTTGCGTTTTTAACATTATAAGTAATAAGTGTATTTAGAATAGTAAAATATAATATAAACTGTGTCCACCCTATAACGTAGCAATCTCACCTTGCGAGTTTTCACCATGGTGTAGCTTATAATATATAGTTTACTCCGTCAAGGAAAGAATGATACCTCTCCAGCTAAACGGAACCTACCTGTCAGATAAAGATGTGATACTCACGACATTATTTAGTAACAGGCCGGAGTGTTAGTTGTGACAACTCCTCTTGGGATGACGTCATCAGGCCAAGCAATCTTCTGATTCTTATGGAGAATGTGTGAATATTTCCTGTTTCTTTCATTTAAAACTTTACTTGGCATTTTGAATGTTATTATTATTGACTGATTTTTTATCTAAGTGGTCTTACAGGTATCATTTAAATAAAAGTATTTTAAAGTAGAAATTATGCAAACATTAAAATATAAATGAGATAAGGTTGACGTTCCATTCTCAAAAGTAATTATTGTTTTTATTATAATATTTTTATTACTATTATTGTTATTATTATTATTATTGTTTATGTTAAGAACCGTGAAAAAAGTAATAATCGAAGATAAGTTAGAGTTTTTTATATCTAATGGAAGGTTCCTGCGTTCAATTTACTTGTCTAAACATATTTTTGAATAAACTAAGCGTTTTATTTATAGGAATAAAGTTAACTATTTTACCCACCATTTGTTTTAAATTGCTTGATTCATAATTTTAATAATACAATAAACAAAGAACACAAAAATGCAGAACAAATCTAACCGTTTTTCAAAGAATGATATCTTTGATGAAGTCATTGATCTGACTCACAAAATAAATATAAATAAAAGCAGTGAAGGTGTACTTGATTTTATTAGCATATAACCAAACACCAGAAATATACTGTAACTTAATTTTCGTAGAATGATAATTCCCTTTCCTTTTCTGGAAAATATATTTTCCCAACAAAGTTTATCATTCACGTATTTTTAATTTTGTGTGGGTATATTTTCCAACTTTGACATAATCAAATAACGAGTTTCGATTTATTTAAAAATATATTTTGATTCACCAATATCTTCATACTTTAAATACTGGAATGATTTATTTCAACTGTAGCGCACCTCCTTAATTTACCCCAGAAACTAAGGTCGGTGTGCAACAATGTACAAGTAAAAAGAAAAGGAACATAAATTTGCAGAGGAGCCGAAGGACTATACAAAACAAATGGGCCATAATGGTTTATTGTGTTCTGTCATCCCGAAGCCACTCAACAAAATTTCTTATGACAATAAAGAGTTAGATGAAATTCCCAGAGGTCAACTATACGACACAAGAAAAAGGCTTAAATATCTTTGATAATTTTATTTATATGTGAATAAGATATTAGGATATGGTCCCAAAAGGGAAAATAAATATACATGAAAAATTATTAGAATTAGTTAACAATCCAAAAAATTTAGATATCTTTGATGAAGTCATTGATCTGACTCACAAAATAAATATAAATAAAAGCAGTGAAGGTGTACTTGATTTTATTAGCATATATCAAACACCAGAAATATACTGTAACTTAATTTTCGTAGAATGATAGTTCCCTTTCCTTTTCTGGGAAATATATTATTACAACAAAGTTTATCATTCACGTATTTTTAATTTTGTGTGGGTATATTTTCAAACTTTGACATAATCAAATAACGAGTTTCGATTTATTTAAAAATATATTTTGATTCACTAATATCTTCATACTTTAAAGACTGGAATGATTTATTTCAACATAATTTCGTAAAATTAGCAATCATATGGTACTAGAGTAATATAGCCATAATAGTAGTTAATAAATACGATACACTCATATTACTATTCAAACATATCCATTTAAACAGATAAATCACATAAAAAATAAAAAGGCCTGGCAAAACAAATTGAGCAAATACACGATAATATCTTCCAAGAACGTGGCAGTGCAGTTGACCAATAGGATTTGTCGTGGAGTTGTCGACCTTCAGTATCCGGGCCTGTTACAAAGACGGCCGCAACATATTGTTTCTGTCCACTTACCTTGGGTGTGAGAGAATTAGACTTGGATGAAATCTACAAACCTTCCAGATCGCTGTCATCGTCTGGCCTTTCCCCTACAAGGAGGTCCCTTTCTTTCATTGTGGCTCTACTGTTATAGCGGAACGTATTCCCGACGAGCTTGTTAAACTTGGCTTCATCATCTTCTAGTTGCTCTTCATTAATTCTTCTTGGTGTTATGACTCTGGCCGGGGACTCCAATACTCCAACTGCCACAAACAGGATGAATGACATTTAATTAAATCACTACAGCGACAAAACAATGGACACTCTTTAAAAGATGCCAGTGTCATTTATAATTATTAAACCTAGAGGGAAATAGCCGGCTGGTTATTTAAATGCCCCTGTATAATTTAAGTTTAAAATTTAATTGCGTTAAATCATCAAATCCAATGGTAATAATTCAATGAATCATTCCATCAATTGTGTGCTTCTACATTTTATTTAAAACTTAAATAGTACAGTGAGTATCTAAAACAATTCAGTCGACCATTTATAGTGAGAAAATTGACCATAATATTTTTGTAACAAATCCGAATTGATTTTTTAATTGCTCTAAAATAATGTCCCTCGCTACCCGATTAAATGGTCTAGTTATATAATAAAATTATACCCGATTATCATGGCTGGTTTATTTAAAATCTATTTTGTCTGTATATTCATGTAAGTATTTAGTTTTTATTCATTATAACTTTGATTAGTCTTAAGGGTCCTTGCAAGGATCCTTGCATTATCACCTTGACCAAAGCTACACTTCCCACGAACTTTTGATGAAAGGCTGCATTATATTAATCGAAAGTTAACAAACCCCCAGATTCCAGTGCTAGTACCTACCAGACATCTTATAAACTACTAGGTTTTAAGTCTGTCTATGACAATCTAATATAAATTATACCCACCCAACAGATCTGAACCGTCAATTCTTATATGCATGAAAAGTTAGGCGTCACTCTAACAATAGATTTTATTTCCGATGATGAAGAGATCGGGGTTCGAATCCCAGTCGGGTGTTTTGAGGGATTTTTTTCTAAACATTTTTCCTCTCTACCTTCACGCAAGTACGGGTACACTCTCAAATTCAACCTTACTCATTATTAACACATTACAGTAATTAGTACGTAGACGAATGACCTAAACGGATATTAAAACGTGGTGCTTAAAAAAATCCCCTGTCAGGACTGTAGTTTTGGTAGGGCGAATTGAATTTAAGTTTTCCTAAATGTATTTATACTTTATTTCCTCACAAATGTGTCCAAAATGTCTCTAAATTCAACCATTCACCTCCCCACACATATTCGTATAGCTTGAACGAGTATTAAGACGCAATGATATGCAGTCAAGCTTACTGTCACGATTTTACCATATTATTAAGTGTATGCCAGTTTGTCTGCGAATAAATCAATTGTTTTGTAAAAACCAACCAATAAATCGTTTACAATCAGTCGGGACTAATTTTCTAGACTTGTGAGATGAATGATGATCATCTTCAGAAAAGCGGGTGGTAAATATTGTAGACAAACAATAATTAATCCCATTTATAAAAGCAATATAATTACGATAGGGGCGTTTATTACAAGTTTATTAACCGTTTAATAAATGGCAGAAAGATGGATAAAGGCCAGTAAGAGGAAGTTTAACAGAATTCACCTTAGAGAGGAATTGATAACCCCAATGTGGGGTAACTATAATCTTGAGAGCAGTTAGTTTTCCGTTGAACTAATGTTCCTCATATACAAACATTATAACTATTGGTAACCTTGGCTGTGTAGCCAAATCTTGATGTCAATATAATCACGGTGTACATTAATTATGAAATAACAAATTGACGCCATTATAAGTTCTGAAAACTTTGTGTTATCACCTGATTCAAATAAAGTAGCATGGAACATTTTATATGTAATAACACTCTGATGCTATTAAAGTAAAGAAAATAGTGTGTGTGTGTGTGTGTGTGTGTGTGTGTGTGTGTGTGTGTTTGTGTGACACCATTTTGATGCTAATATTATGTTCCAAGAATAGTGTCTATCAGTAATTTGATACTACAGTAAGAAAAACAAACATGGTGCTACAACAAATCTATGTTACTATAAAAACAGCGAACAAACTTTACATAACAAGAACTTTATCTACGTACAAAAAATAATGTCTGTTTAGAAACATTTTTCATTCTAAGTTTACTAAGTACAGATAGTATTTTCTGTCTAAATACAACTTTATACTACTATAAGTATATATTTATGATTGACTTAACTACAAATTCTTATATAAAGTGGTTATTTTCTGAGTAAATAATCTTGATTTTGGTATAAGAACTGATAATACTATGTGTATCAATATCTTAATATAGAAGATATAAGTTATATTATATTGACTCGGAACGTGACTTACTGCGGTGTGATCGTCGACGTAGTGAACGCGTGTAAACCCTGTGGAACCATCCGCGACAACGCGAGCCCACTTCTCTGATATCCTCATATACAAACATTATAACTATTGGTAACCTTGGCTGTGTAGCCAAATCTTGATGTCAATATAATCACGGTGTACATTAATTGTGAAATAACAAATTGACGCCATTATAAGTTCTGAAAACTTTGTGTTATCACATGATTCAAATAAAGTAGCATGGAACTTTGTATATTTAATAACACTCTGATGCTATTAAAGTAAAGAAAATAGTGTGTGTGTGTGTGTGTTTGTGACACCATTTTGATGCAAACATTATGTTCCAAGAATATTAATATTTAGCACCGCGTCTTACTACCCGTTCGGGCTATACGCCTAAGTACTAATTACGCTAATGGATTAGGAATTGAATTCGGAGGTTTGAATTTAAAGGAAGTGAACCTGAATTTGCGTGAAGGGAGAGTGGAAAACCATTTATGATAAACCACCCCCAGTTCACCCGACCGAGATTCGAAAATCGATCTTAACGGCCTCGGCGGTCGAGCTCAACACGACTAGCGCGTTAGCCAACTACGCCACCGAGGTGAGTATGTTCCAAGAACATTGTCTATCAGTAATTTGATACTACAGTGAGAAAAACAAACATGGTGCTACAACAAATCTATGTTACAATAAAAACAGCGAACAAACTTTACATAACATGAAATTTATCTTCGTACAAATAATATTGTCTGTTTAGAAACATTTTTCATTCTAAGTTTACCAAGTAAAGATATAATTTTCTGTGTAAATACAACTTTATACTACTATAAGTATATATTTATGATTGACTTAACTACAACTTCTGATATAAAGTGGTTATTTTCTGAGTAAATAATCTTGATTTTGGTATAAGAACTGATAATACTATATGTATCAATATCTTAATATAGAAGATATAAATTATATTATATTGACTCGTAACGGGACTTACTGCGGTGTGATCGTCGACGTAGTGAACGCGTGTAAACCCTGTGGAACCATCCGCGACAACGCGAGCCCACTTCTCTGATAGGTTTGGTTGCAGTAAGCAAAACAACCACCACACATTTTATATTTTTCTTTTAATTAATAAAATTATTCGTTCTCAACACAAAATAGCGCACTTCTGATTCTTCATAAATATATCAAGTGAGTTTTATTTTGCTAAGCAACAATAATAATATTCATAAACAATTGATTGTCACTGTGGTGCGAAGATGAACCAAAGATGTTTATAGAGGAAAGAACGAATAATAGTTTTATAATCTACAAGTGCTGATGACGTAGTTTCAGTCATGTAGGCGTTTGAAATTTGAGTAAGTTGTAAACTTTTTCCATTGTCCCCTAAAATTTTGTTCGGGTATTTTCTTTCTTTAGAGAACATATTCGTATTTTGATTATCTTGGTAGCTCTTTTCAAAATAGCAATTAACTCCGTAGATTATCTAGCAGTCTGTCTTTAAAAGTAGTGTTATCATCCATATTATGTATCTTTTAACATTGGCAGGATGAACAAACCTCGTAAAGAAACTCTTGATACTCTCAAATCTCATTTAGTTTGCTAACTTTGGCATTTAAATATAATATACAATCTTCCTATTTTTTTAAACATTAGAGGTGAATTAATAATTGGATTTAAATGGTTATTATCAGTTATTACCTTTAAATTCATTTCTTATAATTCATTAAAACGCTAACAACCATACAAAAATTATTTTCCTTTTTTCTTTAATTTTACTTAATATTTCCAAGGCCTTCTCTTAAAGGTAATAGAAATTATTAAAAATAACATTTTAATACGTTAAAATCCTTTTAAATATCCAAACAAATATATAATATTTTTGTGTAATTATAAATACGGATAGATAAAATGTCAGAAAGACGTGTTTAATAATGATACTATAGTATAGCCGGATGAACATGTTGTATAAGAATTTTAATTCTGTCAATTTTTTTAAAATGTATTCTTAAGTATTTATTTATTTTGAAGTGACTAGCATGCCATGCGGCCAGAAGCCATACTACATTTAATTAATTTAATTTCAAACCAATTGTTTTCAACGGACATTGCATTGCGTTGAAGGATCCACCAGAAAACAATAACAATAATTTTCGCAGAACAAGAAATGTACTAATCTACCGAGCTTTTTTTCCAAATATTCCGTCCATATTTTAAAACAATACTGATCAGGTGTAATTTTATTTTTGAAGTCTTCTACGAGATTTTATGATTATCGTAATGGCCGACGCGACACGTGGAAGAGAGAAATGGTCAGTTGCAAATGGGAAAGGCGGGGGATGTGACGACACAGATAATTTACGTCATACAATCTCGTAAATTTTAATTTTTAAAGGTCCGCGAGGGAAAAGAAAGAAGAAATTGAGTTGGTTATAAACATTGATCATATGTCAAACTGTCAGATATCAGATTCTGCATCCATTTAGTCATAGATTCGAATTTAATCAAGTTTCTAAATTAAGAATCAAATAGCCGAAACTATTATTTATGCGTTTAAAAGATGAATTCTCCATCTAGATATTATATTCTGTAAATGGAAAAGTGACACCTGGACACGAGAATCGAACCAGGGACCTTTAGCTTTGTAGGTCAATGCTCTAACCACTGAGCTATCCAGGAATCGTCCCATGTCCAGCGTCATTCTTCACTCATATTTTAAGGCAGAGTCTCTGCCTAAATAATTGGCTACAAGTATGTGATTATATTATATCACGAGCTATCAGATGACTCAGCCACCTTCGACTCGGTGGTTGGCATATTGCTGCCATTTGAACAATTATTATAATTGTATGGGATTGCATATTTAAGAATCAAATAGCCGAAGTTTCTTAATTATTATCTCTCTCCCCCCTGATATTCCGTGTTTCTACTTTAATTTCACATATTTATAGACATATCTATCAAATTTAAAACTTAAATCTGCAAGATTTTTGGGGCCTCTACGAGAAATGCCGAGAGGCGGGAATTGGAAGAAAGAGGCAGGAATGGCGTCTTGGAGATAAAGAGAAGATGAGACACATTATTTTCATAAATTGAAATTTTAACAGTTATTTCTTAAAATAATCTTTCAAATGTTCATAATTATGACTACCAAAGACGTCACGACAACTTTAGACCATTGGTAGACCTCTTCAAAGACGATTTTTGGACGTTTAGCGAGTTTTGGACCAACTCACAGTTTTGGCGATGACTTTTCTACTACAATTTGAAGACCTCGTTTTATTTTCTTCTAAAGCTTCTAAAGATTCCTCAAGCTAATATTTTTTTCTAACAATGAATTTGGAAAGAATCTTTTTCCCAGAGTCATTCTTTTGACGGGAATGCAATGTCTTATTTTCTATTATTCATTTATTTTAACTATTAACCTCATAAAGGACATATATTAAATAGGGTATCTCAAGAGATAGCCACAATATCAAACGCATGTGCTTATGATGGGCGGGTATGACTGATTGTACACAAGAAATCTTATCACTTTGGAGATTAAACAAGAACATTGGTACAATGTATATATATATATATATATATATATATATATACAGAGTGTTTGGAAACTCATAGCCCAAACTTTCACTTATAGTTCGTTTGGACCAAAAGTATTACAAAATCACTATACACTTACATTTGGAAAACAATGATAATACAGTACCATTGAATTGCTTTCAAAATTTCGGCGTACAGCGCCTGGAAAGCACAGCTATTCAAGCATGATTGTACAACAGGTTGCATAGAAGTTAGGTGGTAAGGGTGAATTACAGAATTAGATGGCAACTAGTTTGTTGAGAATTTGAGTGAATGGTGGATCATGAACAGGGTCTTAGACAAGGCTGTGTTATATTGCCATGGTTGTTTAATGTTTTCATGGATAAGTGTAGATGCGGTTGGTGTACTAATGGACAATGTGAATGTGAGAGTGTTATTATGTGCATATGATGCCGTATTAAAGGTTGAGAGTGAAAATTACTGGCATGATGCATTACATCATTTGAATTTGGTGCCAGAAATAATTGATCTTCGTATATATGTCTCCAAAACTAAGGTGATAGGTTTTTATATAAACGGACTATGAAATGATTTTCAGTTTAGTATAGATGGAAAACTGTTAGAACAAGTAAATGATTTTGTGTATATGGACAGAATATTTAGTAAAAATGAAGGATAGATAGTGAAATCGATAGAGAGGTTAATCCATTTCGGATATTAGTTGGATGTATGCTGACTATTGCAAAGAAGGAATTAATATCGAAGAGGCCAAGTTGGCAATATATAAAATTGTGTTAATGCCATCATTTTTTTTATAGGTACGAAGCGTTGGTTTATCAGAAGAAACACAAGAGAAAAATGAATGCGGTTGGAATGAGATATTATCTAAGAAATGTATATGGAAAAACTCGTATGGTGTAAAATAAAACCTCTCTTTGAATTCACCCCACAAGTAAGAGGCAACAAAAAAAACACATCTACATTAGACTCTAGCTTATCAAGGTATTCGCAGTGATAAAGAGGAAAGATATTTTTGTGATTTTAATGTGGTCCGGTGGAGACAGATATAATTACCAGGTAAACTTACTATTTGAAGTGTATCCACAGTAATCCTGGATCTCATCGTGAAGTGCTAGATACAAGTTAATAAAAGGGGTGGGCGCTAGTGAGTTATGTGATACTCACAAACAAAAAGAACTCTTTTATGGTCTTGGAAGAAAACAAAATCACCAGCAGTATAGAGCATTAGTGTAAAAATAAAGTTTGTTAAATAAAAAACATCATAATTTTATTTATTTTTGGTTGTTATTTTTAGTGAAATAGGATAAATGTCATATTGTAAGTACAAAGAAATTTAAAATATCTAAAACTTAAAATAATCAGTGTGCACTTATAATTTTGTAACATTGTATTACAATATAATGCCCACCCACATGTTAACCTTCATGCATAGACTATCTATTGAATTCATACTACCCACTTCACGAGTAATAATCCTTCTGCAATGATATTCTTCCCTAGTGTAGTTCACGGTAATCTCGATCAATAGCAAGAACAATATTAAGCCATATAATATAAGGATAAACTCCTTGCAACCTAAAAGCTGTTCATGTACTTAACTTTGGTATCTTCTGGCTAGAGCAACCTCCACGTCGGGCCTACACCCATCGCGTCCAAGTTTGACGAGAGGGCCGAGCGAGCTATGGTGAACCCGCAGCAGATGTTGTAACCGCCCAGGTCGAAGTTGTACAGAGATGGGTCGGCCAAGTTTTCCCTCGAGCAGGAGACGATGACTATCCAGGTCTCTGGCGGACGATTCCTGCTCTACCACCAAAACACTGTGTGACTGAAGACGAATCGACGGAAGAGGTCTAACGGGCCAACGTAAACAACGGGCGTAGGTGATTTCCTATTAGCTACAAGATGGCCTAAGTGACGTCACCGACCAAGTGTTCAAATTTCCCACCAGCCTTCAATAGCAACGAGTCCCCTATATATATATCAACGTCTCTGTATACAAAGTCGACTATTTGATTTCGACACAACAAGGAAGTTGCTCTCTGGCACTCGGACATTATCTGGACAATCTGTTTTACATAATTGTCTACGGACACTAACAATGGCGTGTTTATATTTAGACTTTAAATACCATAAATATTTTATATTTGCCAGCATAACCGTTGCTATCTTTTCTAACTTAAGGGTTCTTTGATTTGAAGTATCTATAGATATGAATCACTTAGTAATTTCTGTAACCACTTCGGCGCTATCGTCTGTCATGTCGCTTATAATTAGAGATAGCCACAATTATTCATTAATTTGTTGTTAGGCATATTAGAATTGAATTGTCTTGATATTGGGGTTTTTCTGTAAGTGTTATATCACCCATATTTTGTTTTGATTACTTAATGGATGATAAGGTGTTACATTATTACTAATGCATCATAGCTGTAGCTGTTTGATAAATTTAAAGTACTGTAATTTAAAACACTATAATGATTTTCCAAATCATTTGCTTAAGATGACAGGATTCATAACTATACATTGCTTCGAGTTTTACATCACAATTTATTAGCAAGTAGGGATGAATTTTACGTCTCCCCATTTTGAGTCGACATCTAATAGTCCCGCGCGAGTTTGAATTTAATTATGCAAGCCAGACACTAATGTTGTTTGAAGTATCAGCACGCTATTAACGTGTAAATTTTACCCTCTTATATCTGGGTTTAAGTGGTAGATCAGAAAGCTTTTATGTAATTTATAGTAGCCCATTAGGCTCTTATTTTTATCACTGCATAAATATCTAGTTGGATATGTATATTTATTAATTGTTTGTTCTAAATTCAATATTAGGGTTGACCTGTCTCCTCATGATTCACCCAGTTAACTATGGGATATGTTATATGTTGGGCAACAATCTACCAGACGTTTTGCTCATATATTTGCTATCAAGTGATTAATCGCCAACATTCGCCACTTAGAGCTTAGAGACCATGTAAACTATTGTTATTGCTGATAAATTAACTATCTATATTGTTATCTAAATCTGGGATATGCTTGACCAATATGCATGTCCCTTAGTTTCCAGACACCAACCTAAATCTGGGGAGTGAGGTAGTTGTGTGCCTGGCTACCATTTATCTGTAGCAATTGTGAATAAAAATGTCCTACCTATTTGTACCAAGATAATATACAACGCTAGCCAGTGAAAAATGTGGCCTAAGAGCTTCTAGGTAAGTAATTAACATGTTTTAAACAAATTAGTAGTCCTGAATTATTAATAAAATAATGAAAGATCGTATTGGTTTCCCTTTAGTCTTGAGAGGATGAGACAAGAAACACATACACCATTTCTTGACTATGGCTGTATGTTTAGTAGTGGAGTCATGGAGAACAAATAAGAGTTTAGTTGAAGATAAAAATCAGCGTAGTTGTTATAAAAACTTGCCGTCAGGTGATGCAACGTAGAGAAGTTAATTGTAATACTCCGCCATCTTCATGAATACAAGAAATAGGACGGAATAATGTTTGCAATTGACAAAGTCAATCATGAGTAGCTGCTGAAAAGGTGTGGTTGGGTATGGATTGAGTGATAAAGCAAATATCTTAAGGAAGAATGTATGGAGCAAAGGAAGGGGTAGGCCATCTAAGACGTGGTTAAATGTGATTGACGAATGTGTGGAAAATAGAAACATTAAGTGTTTTAAGAATAAAAGAGCATGTATGATATAGTAAAAAAAAAAGGTCGAAGTAATACCGTGACTTATAATATAAATATTTGGGCGCCACTCCTAACAATTCCACATTCCACAAATCTTAATTTTACTCGTTTAGCTCAACTGTGTCGCTATGACCCCATTTTTTTTTTGTCCTCTGGATGTTTAGTTAGTGAAACAAACGCATTTCACTAACTATGTCGAAGAAATAATATTGCTATCATTATGTAGGGGAAAAAATACGCAAGTTACACTTTCTCGTACCTTGGTAAGGGTGGTACAATACAATTCAAAATCAAAAGATAACACAAACAATATAGAATGTTGTTATTTAAGAGTAACTATAACCTTCTCCAAAATCCCTATATATGGCATTATTCCTAATTATAATTGGGGCATGACAGGAGAAAGTGAGCTCCAACACATAATTCTTAAGGCGGAAAAACCAACTAGTTTTAATATATTTTCTAATTTAAAACCTCAAAGTTATCACTGACTGAAAATACAAACAAAATAATATTTTCTTTTTAGCCATGTACTTGAAGTTTATGTTTGGACTCGCCTGATTAGAACATAGTTTTGTAATCTAGGTTGGCAACACTAAAGAAGTGTTACCACCCATTCCACTAACTTTTAGCTACCGCCACACTAGACTAAAATGAAAGAAGGGGGGTAATCTAACATAAGATATGTGACAAAGAAAGCAAGACTTTAGCAACAATTAAATAACAATAAGAATGTTTTATTCAAAATAAAAATAAATTAAACAATAAATTACTTGGCCTCAAAAATTCATCGGAAGTATGTTGAAAATTATTTAAATGTTAAAGCGCTGTTTCATCAAGCGAATGTTTCCACACGAAACATATTTTGAAGTCAACTAGGTCAGTTTGGAAGAGACAACAACTCGACTAAACTTCACTGTCAGTTTCACAACAGTGAATATTGACAAAACAACCTTAAACGTTTGACTATTTAAACAAATCATTACTTTCAAAATATCCAGACAAATATTTATTTGAATACAAAAAATAGCCTAATGGGCATCTTTGAAACGGCTACCAAAGTGTCTGCTTCACTACATTGAATACAGACAAAGTTAATGATAAAGTTAAATTTAATAACACACAGATATTTATATGAACACGAGAGTTTGACTTACCGGCATTAAGTCAAACTCCCGTGGGGCTATTAAATTTCGACACAAATAACTTCGTTAACAAGATCTCTACTTGTTAATAAAAAAAGAAATACAAAATGACTAGTTAAACTACAAGTTATTTCAATCAAATAATTTGGAAAATTATTAAGTCTAATTCGATCAATCAGCAAAACTTTACGTTAATTCAAACAACAATTAAATATGAAAACATTATAAAAAAAAGGAGGAATTTACATTCACTCAGTGAGCAAAACTCTGTCAATTTAAATTAAATACTTCTAACAAAATAAGTTAATAAATGTGGCAATCTAATATTTACGTGATTTCACTGACACTAACGCCTAAGTGGCTGAAAAATGAATTAACTGTCTCAAAATTAAATTTAGTTTGAATAAAAAAAAAGTAAATAATATATTTTGCTTATTTTGGCTTATTCAAAAAAATTACATTACATTAGTTCAAAATTGAATTAGCCATAATTCTAGTCTATTAAATTAACTTCGATGAGGTAATATAACACAATACGTGATCATCCTGTAAAATGTCCAAGTCCAGGACAGGACTTCTCCAGACGGCGATGAATATAAATGTTTAAGACATGACTTCTCCTGAAGTTTCGTACAAATAATGGTCAAGCCATGACTTCTCTTTAAGGCATCGAATAAATAATAGTCACTGAGTTTAAGAACCGCATGATTTAAATAGTGTTTCTATTCGCTTAGGGCTGGAAGGGGGGAGTATTCACATTGGTCGGTGGCTTCCAACGGTTATTTTTGAAGCATTCAGACGAGCATGTAGTCCTTGATCAGGCTAGAATTGGCTGTCTGTCTCCAACACGCACTGCAGTGGTGATAGAGATCTGTTTGATTAGTGTATGTGACGTACAGATATCATGCGATGAGTTGGTGGTTGAATTACTCTTGCACGCCGGAACCCAGGATAGTTTCAGTTAGTTGTTGACTTGTTCATTCGTAACCTCAGCTGTTGACCCACGATGGCTTGATATACCTGCTCTTCGAAGAACGCGAGGTGTGTAATCCAGTCTCGAAGGTTGTTCTAACCAGAAGATACAATTGGTAAGTACATGAAGTGTTTGTGATTGTGGGGAGTTTATTTTTGTTTGATATCGTTCTTATTATAGTATGAGTCTACATAGGACTACAATAGAGAAGCTTACTATTAAATGAAGTTGATTAATATTGAGGTTTCATATGGAGTGGGTAGTATGACTCTTAAGGAAAACCTTTGCGTGACGCTTAATATGGGGGGAAGTACGATGTAATATGTGACAATCGTTACAGAAGGATCTTTGTTTACATCTGGGAGAAGATTGTGTGTTGAGCTATTTGATCTATATATAGAATTAGACATCTGTGGCTGAACTCTTCAAGCTGTCAGCTGCATACCATTGTGTAGGAGAGAAGAAACTTTTCAGGTATCTATTTCTCTCTTACACCCATACAAGGCAATGTGGCATTATGACACCGTTCATTAATTTAATTGAATATATGAAATACATCATTGTGTGATTAGTTTAATGAAGGATATATATTAGTAAAAGCTTTGAAGAACATAACAACGTTCGAAACTGGTGAGTTTATTTCTTTAAATAAGTTGACGTAGCATAAGATATACGATGATTTTTGAAGGAAGCTCGCTTGGAAGGTTTTATCTCGCGCCAGAATCCTACTTTATAGTAGTGTTTAGGTAGGATAAAAACCTTCCATAAGGTAATTTCCACGTTCGTTCTAAATGGCTGTTTATCCTACCAAAATATTATATATATATGATAGTATTCTGGTAAGAAATAAAGCCTTAGATATCGGGATTATTACTAAAATCAGGATTTAATAGATAATATATTTCCTTCAAGCCAATAACCTATATTATCATTTTAACGTTAGTCTTCTACACAAAGTATGTCATTCAAACAAATGTAATACTGTTTTTAGCTAACTTGTTTCATTATAGTTATCGAACTTTCAACACAATATGGTTATGAAAGCAATATACAAGATATGAGCTAACTTTAAAAAAAAGGTAATATAATTATATTTTCTACAAGCTTATAACCTAATTGATAGTTTGAATATATGGCAAGTAAACAAAGTTTGTCATTCAAACAAATGTAATCAAGTTTTAAGATACCTTATTCATCATATTTATCGAACTTTCAATCTAATATGATTTCTGAAACCAATATACAAACTAATATCCAACTTCAAATATAAGTGTAGTCCAGGCAGACTGTAAACAATATTAATGATAGCTACATATTTAAATATGTTAAATATTTTATTCATATTTATACATTATTACCTGTAAAACGGAATAGTATATCCTTTAAAGTAAATGTTTCTTCAGGAAGGTGTGGTTTAATACTTCACTATTTTTAAACAATAACTCTTTTATTCATCATAGAAATGTTTTCACATAAGAACATTTAAATAAACCGTTAAATCTGTCCCCTGACCCCCAAAGTGTAACAGACGATAAAATTGAGCGTCACACTTTAGTCCTTGGCAATGTGTATGTGTCATTGAGTTCTTTAATATAACTGGATGGACATATGTGGCTGAAATTTTTGAGCTGTCGTCTGCATTCCATTGTGTAAAAAAATAAAAACATTCGGGTATCTCTTTCTCTCTTACACCCATACTGGGCAATGTAGCAATTTGACATCGTTCATTAATTTGATTGAATGTATGAGATACATCAATGTTTGAGTAGTTAAATAAAATAAATATGTTAGTAAAAGCTTGGAAGAGTTTATCAAAGTTCGAAACTAGTTAGTTTTTTTATTTATATGAGTTGATGTAGCCTAATATATACGATGATTTTTGAAGGAAGCTCTTTTGTAAGGCTTTATCTCGTACCAGAAATCTACCCTATAGTTGTGTTTAGTTAGGATAAAAGACCTTCCAGAATGAAATTACTACTTCCGCTCTAAATGTCTGCTCATCCCAACAAAATATTATATATATAATAGTATTTTGCACGAGATAAAGCCTTACAGATTGCCGCTATTACTAAAATCGGAGTTTAGTAGATACTGTACTTCCTCCAAGCCTATAACCTAAATTTTCATTTGAACGAAAGATTTATACACAAAGTATGTCATTCAAACAAATGTAATACAGTTTTTAGCTAACTTGCTTCATTATAGCTATCAAACTTTCAACATAACATGGTTTCTAAAAGATATGAGCCAACTTTAATAAAAAAAATTGTATTATATTAATACTTTCCACAAGGCTATAACCTAAGTGATAGTTTGAATGTATGGCAACTATACAAAGTTTGTCATTAAAACAAATGTAATCAAGTTTTAATATACTTTATTCCTTATATTTATTGAACTTTCAATATAATATGGTTTTTGAAACCAATATACAAGCTAATAACCAACTTTAAATATAAGTGTAGTCGTGGTTAACTGTAAACAACATTGATGATAACTATATATTTAGATTTATTAAAGATTTTATTCGTATTAGTACATTATTACCTGTAAAAGCTGAATTGTATATTCCTTAATGTAAATGTTTCTTCAGGAAAGTGTGGTATAATACTTCCCTATTTTCAAACAATAACATTTATATTCATCAGAGACATGTTTTCGCTTAAGAACATTGAAAGAAACCGTTAAAACTGTCCCCCTCCTAAGTGTAGAAGACGATAAATTTGAGCATCACGCTTTTGTCCTTGGCAATGTGTGTGTGTATGTCCATCCAGTTATATTATAGAGATCAGTGGTATGTGTATGTTCATCTAGTTATATTATAGAGATCAATGCATTGAAATAAACAAAATTGATGAGAATTCCCATTTAAAAGTTCAAGTTTGGAATTTCATAAAAATATCTAAAATAATTTATTTTTATTTAAAGAAGTATTATTTATTCGAAAATGTTACAATGAACTTTAAATATATTTTAATGGCTTTTTTAATACTCTAATGATATGTTTGTAAAACACTTCTTGTGAAATGTTAGTGTCAGTATTGTAATACGTCTAAAGCATAGGTTATCACTGCTTGAAATGTTCTTATTAGACCCGTAGGGGTGAAACTCTTATATTATCCTCGTCCCAAAAATTATAAGGTGTAATGCACTTTATAGGTATGTTTCCATATTACGATAGATTTATACCCAATTCCTTTAAGCTAGTAGCACCTCTGAATTTGTTGAGAAATAAAGGTGTTCTGTTTTTGGGGTTCTGAACAGGACGATGATTTTAATGTTTTATTGACTAAACTCTATCTCCCTTGAGGAGTTACACATGGTCAACTTCTCTCTTCTCTTAGCTCTGCAAGTAGACGCGTAGTCTGTTTTAATAAAACAATTTATGTTGTCTCAATGGACCTCGAGTGGTATTCAGTCTTGTAGATTTTGCCAGTCAAACGTTCACAAAGGATGAAAGGAATTGTAGTACCTATTAAATATATTTTAATGGCTTTTTTAATACTCTAATGATATGTTTGTAAAACACTTCTTGTGAAATGTTAGTGTCAGTATTGTAATACGTCTAAAGCATAGGTTATCACTGCTTGAAATGTTCTTATTAGACCCGTAGGGGTGAAACTCTTATATTATCCTCGTCCCAAAAATTATAAGGTGTAATGCACTTTATAGGTATGTTTCCATATTACGATAGATTTATACCCAATTCCTTTAAGCTAGTAGCACCTCTGAATTTGTTGAGAAATAAAGGTGTTCTGTTTTTGGGGTTCTGAACAGGACGATGATTTTAATGTTTTATTGACTAAACTCTATCTCCCTTGAGGAGTTACACATGGTCAACTTCTCTCTTCTCTTAGCTCTGCAAGTAGACGCGTAGTCTGTTTTAATAAAACAATTTATGTTGTCTCAATGGACCTCGAGTGGTATTCAGTCTTGTAGATTTTGCCAGTCAAACGTTCACAAAGGATGAAAGGAATTGTAGTACCTCTTTCTTGTAATGTCTTTCGTGTGTGTTCAGATTAGAAAATATTGGTAGCTATTTTGAGTAACGGGAGTTTGAATTATACACTGAAAATATGTCATGGCGTGGAAGTGACGCAACCCCAAGCGATTATTATGGGAAATTGTAGTGTTGGTGTCACGTCCTTTTATATTAAAATTCTCTAATAGCCCAATACCAGGTAGGTACAATGTTACTGCGGATGCAATTTCTCGTATGGCCGAGGACCTAGCTCCTATTTGTCGAAATTTTATTTACCTCTTATCTGTTGTATCCTATCTACCCCTGAATCTTTTATTTCAGAAACTGGCAATTGATGTGCTGTGATAATGGTCAAAATTGAGAATGGAGAAATTGATAGTTAATAATCTTTGTTCAAAAGGCTTTTGTTCATGGGTAGTGATAACAATAATCATGTATACGAATGAATAGCTTTGTGCTTAAACCAAATTTTCTACACATATTAACCTTTTTCGAAACACAGATTAATTAATACTCAACTCTGTTCCTAATGGTGACGCTTTCAACTTCGTTAAAACATCTAGAACAAATTCTTGTCTCGTCTGGTTGGTGATGAGCGAGGCTTTGGTTCGTATGCCAACTAAGTTTCAGATATGTTTTTACCTAAACGGTTTCCAATTACTTAGCCACGCAAATGTGAGTGTATTTCCATTTGTGGTATTTTGAGGATAGTCTAAATGGACAGTGAGACGGGAACTAGGACAAAATAAATTATGAATTAAATAGCCAATCTATTGAAGTTGTTAATTAATGTTATAGCCGCATTTAAATATCATATAATCGATCACAGGAACCTTGGAATTTTACGACAATGCTCTTGTCACTGAACTATTTAGGAACCATCCCGTAATAAGGGTCATTCTACACTCAAATTTAAGGGTCATTCTACACTCACATTTAGAGGCAGAGTAGAATATAGCTGATGTGTCTATATGTCATTTTTAAATTTAAAGGATATAAAACAAGTAATGTTATTTTAAATGATCGTGTAAATTGTATAGACTAAAAATAATTAGGATCCACGTGTGTGCCAATTTTATCATTCAAGATAATGAATAGAAGACAACGCTGGTTAGTATTTTTACATATTTTTTTAGAGAAAGTATTGTATTCGTGAAAATGTTTGTCTTTGTGATTATGATGGATATTGACGTTTTATATACCCTTTAGATAAAAAGAGTGTGTTTTTGTTTGCATACCCGTCCATGCCTGGGGGAACAGACAAAACGGTTGGATCTAATTCGTTCAATATTGATATTTAAATATTATATGGTCATATCTCTAAGATAAATTTTGATTTTATTTCTAGCACTAAAATTAAGGGTAGGTTACTGACGCTTAATTTGTGAAAACATGATATTTTTTAAATGGGCTTACTAATTTTGTTAAAACTATAAATCTGGGGAGTTCTTCATAACGATAAATATAGCACTATATATTGGTTTTAGGATTAAACTCAATTAATAGTAGTTTATTAATATAATTTTTTTTATTTTTAAATAATTTTAAATTAAATATTAGAAAATATGTAGGGATGTATTTAAGCATTTATTTTAGTAAAACGTTCAACACAAAGGTTATAAATAATTTTATCTAGAGGGTATGGATGAGGAGGGTACTTTAGAAAAAGGGCATTCCTATTAGTGTGGAGAAGGAATGTGAAAAACATCTTCTTTGCAGGCAGCATTGATTTGAACCTCAACCTCCACGACACAGGCAATCTACCCTATTGCCATCCTTGACGACTTAAATTGTGAGAGTCTTGGGTTCAAACACTAGGGTGAATTAAATTAAACTGTTCTATTTTCTTTTGAGTAAATCCACCTTTTAATAAATAATGGAGGTTTGATTAAATCTTTAGTAAATAATTTTATGCATCTGAGAAGGCCATAGATCAAACCGCCGGTGGTGTATTATAATTTTAATCCATAGGATTTTTTTAAATCTGTTTTCGTATCTTAAGAGTTGTTGATGTCACTTTACTCTAATTAACCTTTTTAAGGACTGCAAATATTATGTGATTAACTCCCGTGTACTTTTATCTCATCTGAAGGATTATGGTTAAAGCCAACATATGTAAATTCACATCGTGATAGTAATTACCTTAAGTGTATATGTCTAGGGATCAAACCCCAACCTTCCGAGTAAGTCAACACATTATATTAGGAAAGATTTTAGTGGCTCGTATACATAAATTGAATCGTTTCTTTAGAAATTAATTTTGGAAACTAGGTGATAGCCTGATAGGTATTTTAATAAAATTAAGCACATTTTCAATTCTTTATTTTAATTAAGTTAATTTTTTACATATATCAACACGTCTTATTATCTGTTGGTACGTATATCTAATGTAGCCAATGGTTTTGAATTGTCATCAGAAATTTTAATGCCGGTTTTTTATTAAGCTTAGTACGATTTAGATTAAGTTTAGAGACTACTTGACTTGGGTTTGAATTCCAACCGACTGCATCTAGTTTTATTTTCCACACAATGCTGTTGCATTTTCTCTTGATTACCTTTAATATCCTTACTCTCTTAGTAAATAAACTATTAATAGCTTATGTGTCAAACATTTAAAAAATAACATGGTTTGAGCCTCTGATCGAACCATACCAACCGAGTGACCACCGCTGTTAGTGATGATATGCTAACATATACGGATAGAGGGTGTCATTGGGTCAGCACAAGCCCTCCAGAAACTAACCTCAGTGTTATAGCTCGGAGCTGCTACCTATTTATTAAAGTAGCTCCTCATTTGTCCTCACGAGGCTGAGTTTAACCCCGTTCCAGACCCACTCTTTCGCGAAAAATCTGGAGACACCGGGTCTCTAATCCAGGACCTCTATATTTGAAGCCATGAGCTCTGACCACTGAAATGTATTAAATATAGTGCTAGTTGCACGATTTGAGTAGCCTATTATAGCTTAATTGAAAGAAAAATACATAGACTATACCACAGAACACAAGTACCCTTTTTTAAGGTCATTCGACAGCTAGAACTATAGCAAACATTTTATAAGGCCGTAACATTTAGACAGGAAACATGACATATGTGGGAGTAGAGGGGCTATGTTGTAAAAGAGAGCAGGTAGAAATGTAACATTTAGACAGGAAACATGACATATTTGGAGGTAGAGGGGCTATGTTGTAAAAGAGAGCAGGTAGCAATGTAACATTTAGACAGGAAACATGACATATGTGGGAGTAGAGGGGCTATGTTGTAAAAGAGAGCAGGTAGCAATGTAACATTTAGACAGGAAACATGACATATGTGGGAGTAGAGGGGCTATGTTGTAAAAGAGAGCAGGTAGCAATGTAACATTTAGACAGGAAACATGACATATGTGGGAGTAGAGGGGCTATGTTGTAAAAGAGAGCAGGTAGCAATGTAACATTTAGACAGGAAACATGACATATGTGGGAGTAGAGGGGCTATGTTGTAAAAGAGAGCGGGTAGCAGCAACACCAACCAGATAAGGAAGACGGTGTTCACTTATATCCCTTCAGCCGTCCCCTCACCTCCTCATATTTTAGATATAGATATGCTACCATTTTGCACCATTTTGTACCCAAGTAGGCGTTTGGTACCTTAATAGTTTATCAAGAAAAAAAATAGTATTAAACAAGCTGGTAAGACCAAGTTAAGCGTACTTCCCACCCTATACAATAATTTTGTGTTTTCCTTTGATAATATGAATGTATTATTTTGTACCGTTATGAAACGTTTTTATCTTATTTTCCACCTTATTAAATTAGTGATAAAATATGTAATATATCATAAATATTTTGAGTCAAATTTAAACGTAGTATTATTTTATTTTCTTATGTCATTATAAATGACAAATTTTTATAATCTAGCTAACAAATATAGCGATTTGACTTGTATTATTATAGTCAGAAAAAAATTACTTAATTTTATAATGCCAGAGATATACATGAACTTTAAAAGTATAAATATACCAAATCAAATTATTGGTTTTATTCAATACCAATTTAAACTTCTTGTTTTGCACCTTTTTAGATTTTTGCAAGGACAAAGTGGTGGTCTGAAGGGAAATAAGCGTAGCGACCCCCAATCAATAATTTATTGTGTTTAAAAAAACTCATGTTTTGCACCATTTTTTACCCAAGTAGGCGTTTGGTACCTTAATAGTTTATCAAGAAAAAAAATAGTATTAAACAAGTTGGGGAGACCAAGTTAAGCGTACCTCCCACCCTATACAATAATTCTGTGTTTTCCTATGATAATATGAATGTATTATTTTGTACCGTTATGAAACGTTTTTATCTTATTTTCCACCTTATTAGATAGGTGATAAAATATGTAATATATTATAAATATTTTGAGTCAAATTTAAACGTAGTATTATTTTCTTTTCTTATGTCATTATAAATGACAAATTTTTATAATTTAGCTAACAAATATAGGGATTTGACTTGTATTATTATAGTCAGAAAAAAATTACTTAATTTTATAATGCCAGAGATATACATGAACTTTAAAAGTATAAATATAGGATATTATTTTTAATGTTTAGTTTTGAACAGTCTACGCGCCAGTATTCCAACCTAATAGATTTTTAAAATAAAGTATAAAATCAAAGCCAAGTATCTCATTTTCCTCTAGAACAATAGATTTAGTTTTTCTTATAATTATATAAACAATTAGTTTTACACCAACTTGCACATAATTAAAGATTTACCACTGTATTGCTTTGAATTTTTTTTTATTTTAAATGAAATAAGGCTTAAGGGGCAAAATAAGCGTATGTAGTTTTCTTCGCTTCTATCAAAAAAAAGGTAGTAATATTTCTGGGGCTAAAGTTTATACCCCAATAGGAAATTTGGTGCAAATTAGTGGGTTCTAAAAAGGTGCACGGGATATATTTATTTTGTTATTAAAAAAGCTCTTGGCTCAATCTTGGATCCCTTTTAATATTCTTCCTTATAAAGCTACAAGGAGAAAACCAGACTTTTTTGACATTTATAAAAAAAATCTCATGCAAAGATGGCAGTAAATAAAACTGTTTAACTTCAATACTGATTTATGAATATGAAGTGTGGGTTTAAAAGAGAAACGCAAGAGCAAGGTGAATGCGTTTGGAATTAGATATCTAAGAAATGAATGTATAAAAATCGTATTAACGAATCAGAAACGAATGGCTGCTGTAGTAGTGCGGTTTGAAAGAGAATCCAAATAAGTCAATGTGAAAGAAGCGTCTTAAGTTGGTTTTGGTATGTTAAGAGGATGAGTGACAAAGTAAATATATGATACTAGAGTGTATGGATCAATAGGAATGGGTAGACCATATAAGAAGTGGTTAAATTGTAACGGGCTAAATTGGTTTAGCGCTGTTAGACCTCAGAATTTGGATATTAACTGCTTGAAGCAAGCCATCACCACTTTGTACTGATATACAGTTTCTACATACTCGACTTGTAACTCTTGTTTACTTTGTTTACATACCCTCATCGTTGATGTCTGCCTCG
>CABFWO010002183.1:0-30065 GCA_902155825.1 Timema genevievae
GGGGTTGAACCCCGAAAACCCCCCCTGACTACGGCCTTGAGCATCAGTAATTAGGATTGCCAATTTTTTTAAATCTGAATAAAGGACATTTGCCAAAGATGCAGCTAGATGGGAGATTTTCCGTTTTCTGTTTCAAACTTAAGTTAACTGTCTTTGTTTTTTTTTAGCACCACTCTATTATTAACCGTTCGGGTTATACTTCTATATACTAATTTCGCTGATGGCTTAAAGTATGAGGACAGTTATATTTAAAAGGAAGTGTACCCGCATTTGCATGATGGGAGAGTGAAAACAAATTATTGAAGGTAAAAAACACTCTCAGTACACCCGACCGAGATTTGAACCTTGATATCCCCGTCATCGGCAGTCTAGTCTGTTGTGAGAGTAGTGCCTTAGAACATACGGCCATCGATTCGGGTAGCTGTCGTTATTGAAAGTTCATATTATAAGTGTAAAAAATGCAATGAGGACTCCAGAATGTATTTTTTTTATGGTGAAAGTACATCTTTGGTCTAAAAAGTTTGGACCTTTTTTTTTAAGGAGAGGGTAAAGAGGAGACTAGGAGAAAGGGGGGTGAATCCGAGGTTTGACTGCTTAAAGATAAACACGTGCATGCACACTTTTGGCTGGTCATCTAAATTATTACAACTGATTGGCAGTGTTGCAAGAAACAATTATTATCTTAATTACTTTGGAAAAGTGATTTAAATAAAAAATACCTTAGATTATATATTAATCTTAACTCTATTTCCGAATTTTTCTACGCCCCACCTGGGAAGTTCTTAACCTCCTCCCCACAGATTGGGAACCACTGCCTTAGATCGTTCGTCTACTTTAGCGGGTCGACTGGCATAATGTTTCGACAGGTCCTGTCAAAAAGAAGTCTGTTAAAAAAAAAAGAGTTGTGTCCCCATGGCATGGGTATACAGACGAAATGGTTTTGTAGATTCTGATCAAACGTGATATTTGGATGGTACATGCTAATTTATTCTAACCCTAAAATTAAGGTTAATTTACTGACAACTAATTTTTTTAAAAATATTCTATATTTATTTTTAAAGGATTCAAACGATTTTTGTTCAAAAAGAATACTGGTTAGTTTTTCCCACTTTAAATAACGCAGTTTTATTTTTTGTAGGAAAATAATATTTAAGGCTAGTCAACTTATACCTATTTTAAAAAATTTGTTTGGTTATACACTAGAGTTGTGGCTATCCGGACCGGTTCTCGGTGTTATCAAATAAGTTTTAAAATAAACTAACCGGTACATATCTACTAGTAATTAAAATAAAATTTTGTTACAAACACCTTACAACTGTTACATTGGAGACAGTAAAGCATAATGACTATGCATCCGGTTGGCGTCTAATAAAGTACTACTGCTTGGTTGGTGTAGATAGAAGCACTGTTTTGATTTGGCTGAAAACAGAAGCTGTGTCAAGGGAGGTGTAGATAGCAGAACTGTTTTAATTTGGCTGGAAACAGAATCTGTGTCAAGGGAGGTGTGTAGATATCAGCATGGTTTTGATTTGGCTGGAAACAGAATCTGTGTCAAGGGAGGTGTGTAGATATCAGCATGGTTTTGATTTGGCTGGAAACAAAATCTGTGTCAAGGGAGGTGTGGATATCAGCATGGTTTTGATTTGGCTGGAAACAAAATCTGTGTCAAGGGAGGTGTGTAGATATCAGCACGGTTTTGATTTTCCTGGAAACAGAATCTGTGTCAAGGGAGGTGTAGATAGCATCACTGTTTTAATTTGGCTGGAAACAGAATCTGTGTCAAGGGAGGTGTAGATAGCAGCACTGTTTTAATTTGGCTGGAAACAGAATCTGTGTCAAGGGAGGTGTGTAGATATGAGCATGGTTTTGATTTGGCTGGAAACAGAATCTGTGTCAAGGGAGGTGTGTAGATATCAGCATGGTTTTGATTTGGCTGGAAACAAATTTGGCTGGAAACAGAAGCTGTGTCAAGGGAGGTGTAGATATCAGCACTGTTTATATTTGACTGGAAACAGAAGCTGTGTCAAGGGTGGTGTAGCTACACCAGGGAAATCCATACTGAAGATTATTTACACAAGGATTCCGTATCATCCTGCTTTTCTGCTATCCGAGCCCAGAATTCCGCCCCTTAAAGATGGATAATCGCGACTCTATTGTATAATATACAGGGTGTACCTAACATGTGGGACCCGTTTTAGCGGTGGACAGGATACACAGAAAAAATGAAAAATAGTTCATACTAAGGATCTTTTAATATCTCTAATCTACGATAATCTTTGTTTTATATTTATATTCTGAGTAGTTAGGGATTTTCTACAGTTTAGTAAGTAAATGTCAATCCTGAAAAGTGTTAACTTTACCTTGACTGGTTACACTATGGTGTAACTTATGAGATGTGTATAGTGTAATCAGTCAAGGTAAGACTGTAACACTTATTAAATGGTAAACGGAGTGTACTATCTGCAGTTTCTTTTTGAACTGAAAGTTTTTATCAATGTTAATTAATTAATTAATTAATATCACAAACTGATACGTGATGAATGTCCACAGATTCAGTCCTGATACTGGGCTCAATTTTGATAAAGTGAAGCCCGGTTCGGTGGCCGCATGGCTTAAGGCAATAAACTCGAGTTTTGATCAAGAAGAGATCAGGGCTTGTACTGAGGGCGGTTTTCCCTAAATGGTTTTTCATTATACTTCCACTCAAATGTGGATGCACTTATTTAAAATTTAACCTTACTCATCCCAAACACATTAGCGTAATTATTACACATGCGTATAAACCGAATGGGTAGTTAGACGTGGTGCTTGATTTTTAAATTATTTACCCATCTTTTCCCATAAAACTGTGTTATTTTTTTTGAGATTTTCTTAGTCTCTAATTTTTTTTAAAAAAAATGTTCTTTTTACATTGACATATTTGTAAATTTTTTTCGCAGGATTTTTTGGTGAAATACTTCACCCTAGTCAAAGATAATGATAACGTCCGGTGCGCCTTTGTGGATGGTGATGAAAATTCCTTTGTACCGGTGAGTTGGTATCTATACTTAAAAATATTCTTGAAGAATCAGCTCAGTCGGTATAGCGTTTCTATAATTAAATAATATTGAGTTTCTGACACCTTAGCTCAGTCGGTAGTGTGTCTCTCTACTGAAAAATGGGTCCCGGGTTCGATTCCTAGTACGACCGAAAAATGTACTATTGCTTCATTTTTAACTATAAGTAAATGTCCAGAGGCTGGGTGTTGCATCTCTTCTAGAATTAAGTTAGTTTACAAGTCTTGTGCTGATTTAATCGGTTGGTTTAGAAAGTGTACGTTAAATAACTCAATAAAAAAGGTTTAAAAAATTATTTTTGCCTCTTGTCCGTAATTTATATTGTACCTACAATTATTACAGATCCGTGACCTGTCTCGAAGTTCCATCTGTGCTCCACCCAGCGAGTATATCATTCAACCTCTAGACCTACTGAATGGGGTTCTAGCGTCTTTGATTATCCTGGTCGTTGGAAAACTTGGTTACGACTACTGGAACTTCAAGAAGACTGGCAAAGTTCCTTGGATAGTTACCAAAATGCCATAAATATGTATTCAAGAATATTGGAAAAGTTCTTTGGATGGTTACCAAAATGTCATAAAGATATATTCAAGAAGACTGGCAAAGTTTTTTTGCATGGTTACCAAAATGTCATACAGATGTATTGAATAAGACTGGCAACGTTCTTTGAATGGTTACCAAAATGCCATACAGATGTAGTCAAGAAGACTGGCAAAGTTCTTTGCAGGGTTACCAAAATGTCATACAGTTGTATTCAAGAAGACTGGCAAAGTTCTTTGCATGGTTATCAAAATATCATACAAATGTATTCAAGAAGACTGGCAAAGTTCTTTGTATGGTTACCAAAATGCCATACAGATGTATTCAAGAAGACTGGCAAAGTTCTTTGCAAGGTTACCAAAATGTCATACAGATGTATTCAAGAAGACTTGCAAAGTTATTTGGATGGTTACCAAAATGCTATAAAGATGTATTCAAGAAGATTGGCAAAGTTATTTGCATGGTTACCAAAATGTCATACAGGTATTCAAGAAGATTGGCAAAGTTATTTGGATGATTACCAAAATGCTATAAAGATATATTCAAGAAGATTGGTAAAGCTATTTGGATGTTTACCAAAATGATATAAAGATGTATTCAAGAAGATTGACGAAGTTCTTTGCATGGTTACCAAAATATCATAAAGATGTATCGGTATGTATCGGTAAAGTTACTTTGGTAAATCTTTATAAACCAGAGCTACGCAAAGTTATTCCCGTGGGCAAATAAACGAAAACACCGGTAAAATTCGGTCTAGTTTTTTTGATAAAGAATCTTTAGAAAATCATATTAATTGTATTTCATTTATCGTTGGAAATACAAATTGATAATGGCATTCACTTTGTCCGCCTGTGAGTTATGACTGATTATTTATTTATTTATACACATGATACACCTAACACCACCAGAATACCATAGTCGTTCTCAACAACTAACAGCAAAATTTATCAAATAAGACAACGGTAACTAGCCCACAAATGGGTAACTAAATTCAGACTATGATCAGGTTTAAATCAACGATAGACAAAGATTGTTTATTTAAGGGAAAAAGTTATATATCTACTAATCAATTCACTACCATAAATATGTCAACATATTATCTGGCAACACTGCGCGCTTCAGTTATTCTCAAACTTTTCAAATGTGACTACCATTTTGCTTTCTGTATTTTTGTGTGTGTTTCTTATCATGTAACATTTAGTGATAAATAAAATGATAGAATATTAGGAAAATGGTAGAGCACAAATAAAAGTAACAACACTGACACATATTTATACTGGCCAGTCTAATTACTACTTCCTGAGGAAGATGCTACAATAGCATCGAAATATTGAAGTGTGTGTAAATATGTGTCAGTGTTGTTACTTTTACTTTTATTTGTGCTCTACCATTTTCCTAATATTCTATCATTTTATTTATCACTAAATGTTTTTGCTCAATGCACTTTTTTCATATATATTATCATGTAACATGAAATTTTAACTAAAATTTAAAATCTGATGTGTAATTTATGTGACTGAAAGCTAGAATAATGAAGAGAAGATGGAAGTGTAGTAATTGAATGTTATGAACATATGAAGAAGTAAGTTTGTTTCTATAAAGAGTTAACCATACCTCCATTTCGGGTTTGCTTTCTTCCCTATCACTGACATTAAATTACTTTACAGAATTTTGATACATATTATTTTTACAGTGATTTTTTACAATATTTTGATATACACCATTATCAATAATTGTCGTTTCCATCCTGTAGCCCGGTAAGTTTAAGTAAGATTTCTCCATCTTCCTTTATCTTTTCAACATTCTTAGGGCCGGTTATACCGACATCAATCATTAGCTTGATCAGAGATCAGATCTAACTTGATCTCACAATCAATGTCTCAAACCAAATTTTCAGTTGCACCATTTGGTCAAGCTAACCGACCAACTCTCTCTCTCATCAACTTCTTGATTCTCCAATCAGCGTGCTCATGGATAACATAGCCTGTTGAAAAAATGGCACTCCTCTACCATGAAACTCATCGTACTCTAAAACTCCTCGTACTCCCTCCGACATTATGGAGTTCCTTAGTTTATTCAACTCCCTCACTTTTAGCCATCCCTGCAAGTTTTATCTTTAATGTTGAACCCAGCCTGGCGACCCACTGATTGAAACACACACGTTGAACTTGGAATAATGGTTTATTTTCTTTGAACAGCGATATTGATGAAGTACATTAATGGTTATCCTCTTTCCTTGACCCTGTCGATTCCTTGCGCATTACAAGCGAGCGGTATCACGAGTGTGCCAGTGACGGACGAGTTCCCCACCACGAAGCTCGGCCCGGCTCTAGCGGCGGGATTAGTAACTACCCTCCAGTGCTGCGCCAGACAATTGCGCGGAAGATAAAGAGGTGTGGGGAGAGATCGTTACGTCACTGGCATACTGTAGCTGATAGTTTCTTCATAAATATCATTTGTACTTACCGTATATAACTTGTATTTTAATAATTAATATTTATATATACTTATTACTTCCGCGGCCATTCAAACTGTATCCTGTACTCGGCCTCATGAAAAACCGTCTTCTCCCTTTTTTTTACTCGTCCTTGCCTCTGCCACACCTAAGCTATTCCTTCCTTTCATCATCTCTCCGTCTGTTTCTTGGTCTGCACAGTGGTATTTTACCTTCAGGTCTTCTTCCTTCACTTACATCCTTTATCCTCTGCTTTTGACATAACCAAACACGCTAGTCCAAATGCCCGATGCTATGTCAGGTTCTGTGTACCATTCTTTGATCTCTCTATTCTTCCTAATCCCCCATACATTTCCTTCATTTGTTGCTCCACGAATCCTTCTCAGCACCTTATATTCAAATGTTATCAGTCTCCTTGCTGTTCTATTTGTTACCGTCCGAGTTTCAATGTCAAATGTCACTGTCATTGGTCTGATAATAGTTCGGTATATTCTGGATTTGATTTTGTTTGATAACAGTTTATTTATAGATGATTAAATTTAATTTTAATGTGATCTTGTTTTATTTTTTTAAAGAAAAAGTGTTAATTGTAATCTTCAAAAGAAGAAGTTTTTAGTTTATAGAATGATGTTATAGAAAATGTTTCAAGTTCCAAGACAACTACTGGAAAGATACGAACTTCTCTCTAAATATAAAGATAGTCAACTCTTTGGATTGTTAATATCAAATTTATTAATTCATAGACCCATGCTATTAATGAACTTTTCTTTATGTTTGACGGATGTTAATACTGACCTAGAATAAATGACACCAATTAAAACACACCCTGTATAAATGTATTTATATAAATAACTTATTTACGTTTGAAAGAATAAAAAATATAAAACTTTACTCATTCTTAAAACTATATCAATAGTATTGATATGAAATAATATCAAAAATTACTATCAAATGAAGGCAACGAAGAGAATAGTTCATAAATATATTACCTTTATTTACCTAAAGTGGGATCTGGTATAAAGAACGTTATCTGACATCTACAAAAGTTTATAAAACTACTTTTATATATTTATATGTCAAGTCATATGGCTGTCACTTTTGATAAAAATAACACCAATAATATAATAAAATAAGTGTTTTTCTTTTTTATTATTATATATTAATAAAATGAGTCTTTTTTTTTCTGTCTGTCATGAGCATTGAATCTACAGAACGAATATGTCTGAGATTTTAAAATCACTAGCCTCTGTGCACGAACATTTGCACCTAGAAGCCGGAATTTAAAATTTAGTTTTTTAGTAGTTTTTTTAATTTATTAGAAACAGGGTAGGAAGAAATATTTTTTTTTCTGTCTGAATAAAATAAAAATAAACGTTACCCGGGGCTACTACAAGCAATGCCAGGTACTTGTTTTAGTATTTTATAAAAAGTTATTCCTACATCTTAAAAGAAAATTACTGTCAAAAATCTAGTCAAGTTATTCTTTTAACTTAAAGGGATGGTCACTTATATTTATACCAAGTTAAAGTATTTCTCAATAAACTGTATTTTTTAATAAATATATAACGTCTGTAAATGCTTATACCAATTTAAATATTCACTATAATATTTTTTTTAACTATTAACAACTGTGCAGTATTAAATAAAAAAAATTGGATATAAGAACAAATGTAAAATATTCAATTACCACATTGCTATCCATCTCTTTAATACGAACGTGTATATTCTCATCGACCTATTTTATTGACAAATGACGACTTTAAGGTGCTTTAAGGTGTAGGAAGCGCGAGAAATTGTGTTTTTACCATTTTTATAGCAACAGTTTTTTTTTCGACTAAAATAAATAAAATATTTCTCCAGTAGAAACTTAGAGAGTCAAGGATGTCCTGGAATTTAATGACAACTTTTATTTTCATTTGAAAAATATCTCACCTAATGCCGCTATGCTCATGACAGATATATCACCAGGTGAAGAAAATTAAACTCTATATTTCTAATGGAGAAATATGTTATTTACTTTGACTAAAAAAAGTTTATTGTAAAAACTGGAAAAAAAACCTGCCCTTAAATCACGTCCTCTACATCCCCACCTTAAGATAATTTAAGATAATAACAAACAATGACCTACTTAGTATTTTAGAAACACCAGAAAAATACTTGTCACATAAAGAAGTTTACCAAGGCCTGCTAAAGTAAATATCAAAATAAATCTTAGGATTTATTTACTATTTTTAAACACCAAGCCAAAAGGAAAAAAAAAAGCTTAACAATAATTTTACCAAACGAGTGTTACCTGCCATCTGTCTCTACGTCTAAAATAAATAAGGACCAACAGCTTGTGGTACTAAACGAGTTCTGGTTTCATCTCGCCGATGCAAATGAAGAGTTCTGTCGACCGTGACCTAATTCGACTGAAAGTAAATTACCTCATTTTATGTGATAGAATTTAAATCCAGAATTTATGTAAATATAACGTATTGTAATAACAGTGTATCTGCGTGCTTCTGCCTTTGAAAACAAGTAGAACGGGCAGTGGCGTGTCGTTGGGCGTTGTCAGGGTAAGCATAGCTCGTTAAAACTGCACCTGTGATATATTCTTTCTCACTCATTCCCCATTTGACTAATCATACGTAAGTGTCGTGTAGTACGAGAGTTGTCAGTGTAGCAGAGCTCGTTAAAACTTTTTTTTGTGTGTGTGATATGTTCTCTTCCACTCAGCTCCCATTTGACCTAGGTTCTACACAACATACCTTACTTATCAAGCCATTCCCCTACGTGGTAGGCAATAAACTGTGAATTTAGTTCAAAAAAACCCAACTCTCCGTACTTAATCCATCCTCACTAACTTTCTCCACACTTCCCTATTCTTGCATACTTCCTTCACTTCAACAACATCCATACACCGAGTCATACTTGCTCTTTTATTATTAAAACTATTAATATTCTCTTTTTCACACGTTCGTCTACAAATTTAGCCAAGTCTCGCACGGCCTACCCCTTCCTTTTGATCCACACACTCTACCTTCATATATTTACTCCGTCACTCGATTCACACTCCTCTTCTCAACATGCCCAAACCAACATATACTCCATTCACGGTAGGAATTCCTCTCTGAAAGGTCTTTTTTCCTACCAAAATCCTACCATATAATAGATTTCTGGTAGAGAAAAAGGCCTTTCAGAAAACAATTCCTACGCTGAACAGACTTTAAGACATTTATTTCACATTGACCTATTGTATTCCCTTTCAAACCGGACTCCTTCAGCACCCATTCACTACTGTCTCTGTCCATACGAGTTTTTCCACATATCTAACACGTGAAATTTATGTATGCTTATAGCTGAGACAAAGGCCGGACTTGGAATCACGCAAAGCGCAAATCTGATAGCGAATAGTGGCAAAGTTTCGCTCAAGTGGTAACGTATCATCCATCCTGATAATACACAAATTTTCTTTGCGTTACGTTCACATTAAGTTGATATTGAGTCCGGCATGAATCCTAGTTACGTGCGAATAAAGTTGAATAAAAATTTTATTTTAGCACCATGTCTTACTACCCGTTTGGGTTATACTCTTATTAGCTACAGTATCCCCGTGGCTTCTTTGGTGCTGACTGACAGCTCACAGCTGACTTCTGACAGTCAACAGTCAGGTATATACCTAAATGTTGACTGTCAGAAGTGACAGCTGCTAAACACATGTTTTTTGCAGATCATATGGTTCGGCGTAGGGATACACGGCGTAGGGATACATAATTTGGTCTGGTAACTTTTCAAAGCCGTCAGCTGTCAGTCAGCACCAAAGAAGCCATGGGGCTACTGTAACTACACTAATGTGTTAGATATGAGGAAGGTTGATTTTTTAGAGGGAGTGCACCCGCATCTGCGTGAAGAAAGTGAGAATGACAGACCATTTAGGGGGGGAAACTTCCCTCAGTACACCCGAGCGAGATTCGAACCCCAATCTCCATGTCTTCTGCAGTTTAGCCTAACGTGAGATTGACGCCCTAGACAATGAGGTCACCGAAGTTTTAGTAAAATAATATTGCTTCAAAAGATGACAAGCCGATCTAAATATATCAATGACGGAAATATCCCATTTGACATCGATATGAGAAACTGAATAGATTTCATTTGAAATTAATTGGTAATAAAGTGAATATGAGACCAGGTTTGATTAAATGGCTGAAATAACTAAATTAATTAAACGTATTAGGATTTGGTTCGAAGCCAATTTTTTGTGTGTTTTATTGTTAAATACAGAGATATTAAAAACAAATGATTGTTATTTTTATATATTTCCAACATTAGCCCAAGCTGTCATTTAAAATTACCAAAAGGAACCCCCAAATTAGATCACTGTATTGAAATAAAAAATCGTTAATTAGTAAATAAAAAAAAATGTTAAGGAGGTCATTGGATTAATTGTTATATAATCCTAGAATCTTTTCAGCAGCAATTTGTTTGGCTCTCTTCTTACGGCGTGCGCCACCTTAAACAAAAAAAAAGACAGTGGATTTAGTCTTAATTTAAAACATGAACATGATATATAATTTATTTTGAGAGCTCGTTCTCAATCTTCAGAGAACTTAGGTAGGTAATACAGCTTGAACCAGACGTCTTAAGAGCCCGTCTCACTCCCCAGATAATAACTAACTAAGGTAGGTAATACAGCTAGAACCAGACGTCTTAAGAGCCCGTCTCACCTCACAGATAACACCTAACTTAGGTAGGTAATACAGCTAAGAACCAGACGTCTTAAGAGCCCGTCTCACCCTCAGATAGCACCTAACTTAGGTAGGTAATACAGCTAGAACCAGACATCTTAAGAGCCCGTCTCACCCCTCAGATAAAAAATATAGAGGTGCATTGAAAAATAAACTGTTTTTAATAAGCTAATAATACTATCTTCGGTGGTCACTTGGTCTAAGCTATTAGTCTCGCGATAGGTTGAACTATAGAAAAACGGTGAGATCGGTGTTCGAAAATGGTCATCCGTACTAATAATGATATTCATAATTTGTTTCCGATCTTTCCTCCACGAAAATGTGGCCATATTTCCTCTGAATTATACCGTTATCGTATCTACAACATACGCGTAATCTAATTTGGTGTAAACACAAAATTGGTTGTTAACATTTTTGGTGTTTACGTAATTTGGTAATATTCATGTTATAGATAATAATACAAACAACAAAATAACCTCAATTTAAAGATAAAATAAAAAAAATATATATTATATTCAAATATTCGGGCTTTTGATTTATTCAATATTTTATATTCTCCAACAAAGTGAAGTTTGTGAGCTTCATGAAGTGAAAAGTGTTATCTCTTTAAAGTGGGATATCTTTGAAAACGGTTATCTTTGACAGTCTTGCTGGCGCAAGAGCAGTTTGACTCTTTTCAATTTTCACGGCGGGTCGTGTTTATGACTATCACAGTAATCGGAGTCGGTGTTTTTGACTTGTAACTTTTGTGTTCAAGAGTGAATTTTGGAACGATGGTTTTAAACAGGGGATCAGAATCGCTAATCAAACAATATAAATGTGGTTGTGAGTTTAATTTTAGATCAGAAAATGCGGGGACAATGAGTGTGTGTGTGTACAGCAACAATGTGACTTAAATAACAAGTGAAAGATCTGACGCGAGGATAGAAAGGTGAGTAATTTCATTCTTCATTACAACCGGGATATTATGTTTTTGTACTTAATTAGGTAAATAAACTTATATTAAAATCATGATATAACGATCACGAAAACCGAAGCAACAACATCGAAAAATATGACACGAAAATCACAAGGTAAATTGTGTTCGTTATTGTTTTGTGAATACTGTAGTCAAATCAACCGACATTTTAAGAAAATGGGGGTTTGACTTTGTTAAGGAAGTTTTCTATCTGTGACATCACGACTGTTTAAGATATGATTTCACACGATAATGAACTAACGTTTTACTAAACTAGTTTTTAAGATATAGCGTCGAAACAAAAACTATAAATTCTTAAATAATTCTAAAAATAGTCCTACAGTATCAAAATTATTATTTTCATCTTTAAGCAGGTTTTTTTTGTAAACGTATTAATTTATTAATTCTTTATAACTTAGGCTATTTGGCTTTGTCAAGAATATGTCCTGTAGGAGTCTGAACAGGTAGTAATACGCGGTGAAAAGAATAGGTACATATAGTTATGAAGTTATTTTCTTTTACTTTAATTCAATTTGCTAATGCAAGACCATTGAAACTCATCCACGCATGCGTCTGAAATCTTTGATTTCTTTACTCTTACCTTCCTCAACCTTACCCCCATAAATAAACAAAAACTTTAATAGCCTTAGTAAACTCTTCGTTGTTAGAATGGCCCAAGTCGTCACCTTCGCAATAGAATGGACTGCCTTTGACGGGAGAAACGGGTTCAATCCCCTGTCAGGTGTACTTAGGGTGACTATTCCCAAATGGTTTTCCACTCTCCCTCCACGAAAATTCGGGTACACTTCTTCTAAATTTTATCTAGTGTTTTTAACGTGCACTCTCTGAACCGACTGATTATATCAGCACACGAGAATCTCTATGAGCGAGCGTGAAAGAGTCTACCAAATTTTCTGGGAAAGGTATTTTCACACCTTCCAGGGGTTTTTTTACATGCCACAATCGACATGTGACGGACGGCTTTACTTCCTCATCTGAAGGAAGGCCCCGACACAGACTCCGTATCCGTAGGTCCGTGGTCCGTAAGAAATCTATGCTACAATATCAGATTGTTCTTGGCCACAGATTCCTTATCCGTTAATCCTTACTCCGTAGAAGTTTCCCAACTTTAACTTTCCACGGACTAGTTTATACGGACTACCAATCACAGCCGAGTAGATATGCGCATGCGCGTTGAAATAAAGAAAGAATGGCAGTGGTAGAATTCGTCGCTATGGGAACAAATAGAAAATGAAAAGTTGGCTACACGTGAAGCTATTTCAGAAACATTAAAAAAAAAAATCTAAACACCCCGGAAAGGAAAATGTTTTCTGAGAAATACAAATTTCTCAGAAATATTGGCTTTGCTTTTGTAGGTTAGACACCCCTATTATTTGGTTTATACTCGATTTACTAGCGTCATTTAATTTTTGGTAATTGATAAATGAATGATGGTTACTAGTGATTTTGAAATGGATTCTCTCCTTATTGGTTGTGTTCGGCAAATGCCTGTTTTGTTTAGTAAAAAACTTAAAGACTTTAAAGACGCTCTAAGAAAAGAAAATGCTTGGTTGAATATTTCAGAAATCGTCGGGATACCAGGGCTACAAGTAGGCCTACTTTTACTTTGGAATCCAAACCCCCTTTTTTTTACAATGTTGCATTTATTTATGAAAATTAGAAAAATATATATACATGCATAAATAGTTTGTTCGTATATTTTTTTATCAGGCCATACTCCATTTTTAGACATTTAGAAAATCCACCCGAGTTAGAAACATATTTGTAATAGTGGAACCCAAACCTCTCTTTTACCATTTTGTGTTCATATTGGATTTAAACATGGACACTAGAAAAAAATAGGCTATTTAAATAAAAGGTTATCTCTCCATATTTTTTTTAAGTCCAGTCCTTTTTAGGCACTTATAGAAAATCCACCATGAACTAGGAACATGTTTGCACGAGTGGAATCTAAACCACTCTTATCCAGATTGGGTGGCATTCTTTCCCCTGGTGTACATTGGCACATGTAATTAATCTTGAAAAAAGGTGACCTGGTGGTCTAGGGGTAAGGTGTCAGACTTCTGTGCTAGGGGGCCGGGGTTCAATCCTCGGTCCCGGCACAGATCTATCTGATTGCCAAACCCTTCCTTCACCTCTGACAAGATGTGTATTAATCACAACTTGTGAATGTGAGGAATGCTAGGCCTCCAGCGTGGTTCGGATCCCACGTTAAACTATAGGTCCTCCATTTCATCTCACAATCACCCTACCATTGCACATTAGCGTAAGTGCGTATAACCCGAACGGGTAGTAAGACGCGGTGCTAATAATAATAATAATAATAAATCTTGAAATAGGGCGTGTAAGTTTGTGATAGTCGTAATGGGCAGCACCATTCATAGGGGCTACCTAATATGTCAGGCAAAGACCAAAGTTTTAATTTTTTAAATAATTCTGCTTTTTTTTTAAGCAAGTAGAAGTATCTTGTCTTGTAGTTAGTTAACGCACTAGTTTTGTGTTGAGTTTGACTGCCGAGGATGGGGAGATCGAGGTTCGAATCTCGGACAGGTGAACTGGGGGTGGGTTTCCTAAAATGTTTTACACTCTCCCTCCACGTAAATGAGGGTTCGTTTAATCTAAATTCAACCTTCACCATTCTTAATCCGTTAGCGTAATGAGTACCTGTAGGAAGACGTGGTAATTAATTTTTTTAATTAAAAATGCTTGTTTTGTTTTCATCCAAAATACTAGTACATCGGTTTTCCATTTTCAGGCTCTTGCAAACACTTATTTATTTTAAGTTTGATAGTTAAAATTGAGTTATAAATATATTTCTTGTGATTGTACTTAACCTACATTTTAGTATAAATACTGGAAGTTTTCTCAACAAAGTTGTTTTTGGTTTCTTTGATCAGCCGACTGCTTGACGCGCGCTCCGTGCTGTGAACTATATTCTTTCGAATTTTTTTGATTGGATTAAGTCTCTTACTATCTCATTGGTGGAAACGGTCACGTGATTACGGATATTGACTCTGTAATCGCGAGTAGAATTTCTTATGGGCCAGGAACACGGACTACGGACTACGGACTACGGAGTCTGTGACGGGGCCTGGAAACTGTGCTACGGATTTTTATCGCTCAAGAAAAATCAGTCGATCCCAGCTGGGTTTGAACCCACGAATATCGGGTCCTGAGGCGAGCACTTTTACCCCCCAATACTACAAAGGTCGACCACTTCCTCATCCCTAACTAATTAGCGTAGTTACTAATTGGCACACATGTTTATAATTTGAATCGGGGTGGTAACACTTTGTGCTAAAAAAAATAAAGCTCTTTCATATTTTTATTTTATTTAGTACCGCGTCTTACTACCCGTTCGGGTTATACGCTTAAGTACTAGTTACACTAATGAATTAGGAATTGGGAAGGTTGAATTTAGAGTAAATGAACCCGCATTTGCGTGGAGGTAGAGTGGAAAACCATTTAGGAAAAACCACCCCAATTCACCCGACCGAGATTCGAATCTCGATCTCCCCGTCCTCGGTAGTCTAGCTCAATACGACTGGCGCGTTAGCCAACTACGCCACCGAGGCGGGTAATAAATCTCTTAATCCTACAATTGGAACACTCCACAACAGAAAAAATGGATGCATTTGGTTAGATTTTTAATAAAACAACTTACACTTCGCAAGCTAAGATTACAAGTTCGACTCCTTTGTACAGGTAAGCTAATATTTTTACTCTCTCAAATAAAAAGAAAGTATTGTAATCGTGAAATTTTCAACCGCGATATTATGATGGATCTTGAGGTTTTACATGCCCCGTAACCCATAAAAGTAGATTTTACAATTTTACCTGTCCCAATATTTGTTTTTATGTCTGTCTGTCCGCCCCTGGTTAGAGATCTTAAACGGGTTGATGGATTTGGTTCAAATTTGATATATGGGCAATACCTCGGGACATTTTTTTGGTTTTGGCCCTTGCCCTTAAATTAAGGATAATTTACTGACGGATGATTTTATTTTTCAAACTTTTCGAAAATGGAGCGATTTGATTTAAAATGGATACCTATGGAGTGTTTGCTCTCCCAAATAATGCTATATACTTGGTTTTTTGATTAAAAATTTTTGTTTAAGGGTGGTTTATTGATGAGTGATATTTGAAAATTCGAATATATACAATGATGATATGACACCGATATTTTTTAATATGAAATTTATTAAGAAATATCGTGTATTTCATTGACTTCGAATAAACCACAATAAAGAGGAATGTGAATGGGTGTAGGGGATGATGAGGGTGTATTGAAGTAAGGGTGTATTACCGACTGCGTTGAACCCGAGAGCTGAGCAGTTGACGCTGTACCGCCCATGTTTGTCCGCCCCCGTGTCGGCGAGGACGTTGTATTTGGGCGGATGGGCGCCCAGCTTGGCGCACAGGTGCTGGAGGCGACCCACGAAGTTCCTGGGGTCGCTGCCTGACAGGAGCAGGAAGGACATGGCCTGCAACCTGCCACACACACACGGAGGATATAACACAGGAACAGGACGTAAAAGGTCTACAATCTGTCACACAAGGAGTATATAACACAGGAACAGGACGTACAAGGCCTACAATCTGTCACACACTGAGGATATATCACAGTAACAGGACGTACAAGGCCTACAATCTGTCACACACGGAGGATATAACACAGGAACAGGACGTACAAGGCCTACAATCTGTCACACAATTTCATTGACTTCGAATAAACCACAATAAAGAGGAATGTGAATGGGTGTAGGGGATGATGAGGGTGTATTGAAGTAAGGGTGTATTACCGACTGCGTTGAACCCGAGAGCTGAGCAGTTGACGCTGTACCGCCCATGTTTGTCCGCCCCCGTGTCGGCGAGGACGTTGTATTTGGGCGGATGGGCGCCCAGCTTGGCGCACAGGTGCTGGAGGCGACCCACGAAGTTCCTGGGGTCGCTGCCTGACAGGAGCAGGAAGGACATGGCCTGCAACCTGCCACACACACACGGAGGATATAACACAGGAACAGGACGTAAAAGGTCTACAATCTGTCACACAAGGAGTATATAACACAGGAACAGGACGTACAAGGCCTACAATCTGTCACACACTGAGGATATATCACAGTAACAGGACGTACAAGGCCTACAATCTGTCACACACGGAGGATATAACACAGGAACAGGACGTACAAGGCCTACAATCTGTCACACACGGAGGATATAACACAGGAACAGGACGTACAAGGCCTACAATCTGTCACACACGGAGGATATAACACAGGAACAGGACGTACAAGGCCTACAATCTGTCACACATGGAAGATATAACACAGGAACAGGAAGGACATATCCACCAATTTGTAACATATGGAAGATATATCACAGGAACATAAAGGACATGGCCTACAATCGTTTATGTGTAGGTGCCATTTTTTCCCGCCAAATTTACGAATATTTTAAAAGACAAGTTGTTATTTTTTTCTCGCTCGCTATCAAAGGGAGCCCCTAATGAGATAACAGCTCTCACCCCCCATTGAACTTTTCGAGCACTTACTCCTCCTCGGTGAACGGGGTGATCCTCTTGGTCAACTTGTTTGATTTCTGCTGCTTCACCATCTCTCGCAGCATCTGAACCGCCGCGGCATGTTTGGCCGACCTCTTGCTCTGGCCAGAACCCTCGGCTGAAACACAATCAGAACTGGGTTCAGATCGAACCAGACGTGGCGGCATAGTATTCTGTGCTCTCCATGGCGTAGATCTCACAATCGAAACATTCCGACCAATCAAACGCCTTCTCTCTGCGAATAAGCGGCTGTCACGTGTTCGCTACAATGAATTCTCCGGCCATTAACCTCAGTTTTCTAGACGGAAGCTGCTACTTATTTATTCAAGTAGCTCATTTGTATTCACAAGGCTGAGTCTGACCTTGTTACAGACCGACTGCTTTTACAGATAAATCTGAAACCTCCGGGGATCGAGTCCGGGACATCCGGATCTGTGGCCGGGAATTCTGACGTACTTAGCCAAAGGTCCCGGACTCGATTCCCGTGTCCAGGTGTCAATTTTTAGAATATGATATCTAGATGGAGTATTCCTCACCCAAAAAGCATAAATAATAGCTTCGGCTATTTTATTCCATTGGCGTTTAACCCGAACGAGTAGTAAGACGCGGTGATATAAAAAAATGCAGGTGAAAATTATCAACAGGTTTCTGGTCAGTTAAAAAAATATTTAGCCTTGTGTTTAAAGTTAAAAAAAAATCAATGAATCTTTACGTGAAAAAGTGTTGGTTAGAAACAAAGATCTATTCTTCCCCTATCAAATAAACTAAAAGTTTTGTAAGGTTCTTATCAGACAATATTAAGATGACACCTTTGATAGATCTTCAACAACTGTTGCCACCACCGTGGGAAGAAAATTATATTATTATTATTATTATTATTATTATTATTATTAGCACCGCGTCTTACTACCCGTTCGGGTTATACGCACTTACGCTAATGTGTAATGGTAGGGTGATTGTGAGATGAAATGGAGGACCTACAGTTTAACGTGGGATCCGAACCACGGTGGAGGCCTGGCATTCCTCACATTCACAAGTTGTGATTAATACACGTCTTGTCAGAGGTGAAGGAAGGGGTTTGGAAATTAGATAAGTCTGTGCCGGGACCAAGGATTGAACCCCGGAACATAAGTCTTGACACCTTACCCCTAGACCACCAGGTCATCTACAAGAAAATTAAACTCTATGTTTCTAGTGGAAAGTTATTTAATTTATTTTTTTGAGCAAAAATTATTTTGATTAAAAAAACCCCTGCAAAACATTTACCTTTTCCTCGCGTTCTCTACATTCCCACCTTAAAGGTGGGTACGCGAGTAATCCCTCCCCCCCCTCCCTTAACCATATGCGTCACAAGGTAATAATTATTGGAAGAGAGGGACAGAACGAAGCTATTTTAGTTTCAAATTATAAAATAAAGTTTTTGGTAAATCTAGTCTCGTTTGCATTTTATGAAAATAAATTCAGTCTTCATCATTAAAGACTCTTATGTAAATCCCTTCCCTCCATTATAAGGGTGCTATGTAAATTGCGCCCTTCCTTAATCCTCCCGTAGATAAAGAATAATGAATATAATACACGATAAAACAATTTAAATATAATAATGAAAACATTTTAGTTACATTTCGAACATTTTATTCCGACACTATTATTAAGAGGTCAAACCTAAAAAAATAAAATAATTAAATAACGTGTGCAGAAACGATTCTTTGTCTTATTTATAAGTCTTTGATGACTCGGACTTTTAGTCACGATTTGTTTATATGAATTTTCGATTTTCTGAAAAAAAAAATGGCTACACTGATAAACATATTTCATCTCAAAATTTAAATTACCTACAAAATACCACAATATTTACTGTCCTAAAAAAACAAATTATACCCAGTGAGAAAATTCCAGAGGTAATATCTTACATGAAACCTCTTTGACAAAATCAAACATTGATATTTCTCTTCAAATTATATTCAATCATTTTATTAGCCAAGAACTTATCTTTTCCACTGTTGTCTTCTATTTATTCGGCGGGCTTTCATCACGTGACAGATTTTACAACAGATCAACGGAATTTACACTGGAGTCTTGAGGTCAAAAAATCGGAACTTAATTCAACACAGAACAAAAAATAATAATACGATACCTGAATTATTTATATAGGTCATGCACCGCTCCAAACGTGGATTTTAAATTTTATGAATAAAAAAACAACACTTTCCTTTACGCTAGTACCCACTTTGGTGGTCGGATAGTCTAAGGCGTCACTCTCGCAATGTACTATATTGTCGATGACGGAGAGATTTAGGTTCGAATCCTGGGCGGGGGTGAACTGAGGGTGGTTTTTTTTTTCTTTCTAAATGGTTATCCAATTTTCATCCAAGGAAATGTGGGTACTACTTCATTTGATATTAAACCTACCTCATCTCTTACACATCAAAGTAATCAGTACATATGCGTAGAAGAATGACAAGTATTGGACGTGGTGCCAATTGGGTTCTATTTCGGCCAAAGATGCCCTTCTCTTAATAGAAACAAAAATATCTCCTTCTTCGTCACTGACAACTTTTATTTAGGTATTTCAAACGTTTGATTCAAACTTTAATTTTCCTGTTCAAATTTTAGCCATACGAGATTTTTATGAGCCCTCGATGATTATCTGATGATGATGATGATGATGATGAAGTTCCCCGGCATGCGCAGCGCTGCTCAAACCATTCATCCAATGGCTGTGAAGCCCTTCTCCACCCAAATGTCGAGCACCACATTTTCCACCCACCAGTAATGTCGAGCACCACATTTTCCACCCACCAGTAATGTCGAGCACCACATTCTCCGCCCAAATGTCGAGCACCACATTCTCCACCCAAATGTCGAGCACCACATTCTCCACCCCCCAGTCATGTCGAGCACCACATTCTCCACCCAAATGTCGAGCACCACATTCTCCACCCAAATGTCTAGCACCACATTCTCCACTCACCAGTAATGTCGACCACCACATTCTCCACTCACCAGTAATGTCGACCACCACATTCTCCACTCACCAGTCATGTCGACCACCACATTCTCCACTCACCAGTCATGTCGAGCACCACATTCTCCACCCAAATGTCGAGCACCACACTCTCCACTCACCAGTCATGTCGAGCACCACACTCTCCACTCACCAGTCATGTCGAGCACGATGCAACGGAAGGTAAAGTTGGTGCTGTGCGGGGGACTCAAGGACCCCACCAGGAGGTAGCAGACGTCCACCCTGTCCTTCTGAAGATGTAACTGGAGAACCAGAGTGGCAGGTTTCTCACCAGGAGTACATCCCGGCTCATCTCCGCTGTTCTGCAAGGAAACAGGGGATTAGTACTCTCTGAATATCAGCAGGTGATGGACATACTCTTTGCCCTTATGAAGATGTAACTGGGGGGGTTATTGAAACTCAACATATTCCTGTACTCTCTGAATATCAGCAGGTGACGGACATACTCTTTGTCCTTATGAAGATGTAACTGGGGGGTTATTGAAACTCAACATATTCCTGAGAATTCCCTTCCCTCAACTGTTGGTACCTGACACCTCCCTTCCCTCACTATAACAACTTTCCAATGCATAAGTTCCTCCTGCTAGGCAGCTAAGCTACTTCCTGACGTTAAGGCTAAGGTCACACGGACGATTTTTCCCGCTGCGTTGAAGCTGTTTTTGTCGCGCGAAAAATGGAAACCATGAGTTTCAATTGTGGGATGCTATAAGAACGGCAAATATCACACGACAGAGAACACGTCACATTCGGCTTCAAGGTTATGTTGCGTTGGAATGCGCTGGGGTCCTTTTTTCAGGTGACATAACCTGCATCTCTCTACCTGCCACACGTGCGACATAAACCGAGGGATGTTCCTCCACAAGGGTTGTACCTCCACGTTACAGACATCCGGTAGTATTCAAAAAACTGGTTTGGATATTCTCGTAGCTTACACATGCTTCCCTCCAGTTAGTCTATTACTGATCATAGGATGAGTCCACCATTCTCGGTGGCGATACCGCTGCCTACGTCGACGGACTACAATCAATGCTGTTGCAGCTACACATACATCACACATCTTGGATCGGCAATTAATTTTACCTGGTAGACCTATAATTAATAATAGGAACGACGTTTGCCAGACTGAGACGTAGAAAATACTGAAGAGAAGTCGTGTGTGACAAGCGGTTTTTGTCGCTCTGTGTAGCCTCTTTCTCTCTCTCTTTCTTTATAAAATTTTGCAGCTGTGTCTACGCTGCTTTTATCGCTCCGTCTAGCATCCCCTGTTCGACTCTTTTGGCTTAGGTCTGGTCGTGAAAAATCGTTCGTGTGGCCTTAGCCTTAGGGCTGTACACGCCGGTGATGCGAATCGACCCACCTGAGACGATAGGTCGTCCTCTGTCGTAGTCCCCGACTCGCACTCGCTGGACGCTGTTCCTCCCAGGCACAGGTCGGGAGGTCCCAGCTGCGGGAATAACCTCTGTTTTTTGCAAAGGGCTCCTCCCTCGGGTCCTTCGTCACCTACAGGTTTCTCCGGGTCACGTTTCTCCCACGCGTCCCCGTCGTCGGCCCTGGTCAGACCTTCCACCACTTCAGGGTATTCCTCGTCACCTTCCTCCATGGTGTAGTACTTGTAAGCCTCCTCCTTCAATCTCTGGATCGTGGACACTTGGTCGTCGTCGAATCTCACCGCGGAGGGTTTGGTTTCCTCGAGGTGCAGATCCCAGTCGTAACCGGTCTCTGGTTCCTCCACGACGTACCGAGGGGGGAGTTCGTCCACCTTCGGTACCTCTTCTACCTCTGTCTCGTTCACCTCCTCCTCCTCATCCTCGATTATTCTCATCTCTCTTTCCTCTGTGCTGAGTTTGATATGGGATTTTAGTCGGCAGCTCTGACACTCTTCGTTGGTTGTGAAAACTGCTGTACAAAAAAAAGAGGATGAGTTGATTTTTGAAGAAAAGGTGACCTGGTGGTCTAGGGGGTAAGATGTCGGACTTCTGCGCTGGGGTTCAATCCTCGGTCCCGGATCCCACGTTAAACTGTAGGTCCTTCATTTCATCCCACAATCACCCTACCATTACACGTTAGCTTAAGTGCGTATAACTCGAACGGGTAGTAAGACGCGGTGCTAAAATTAAAAATTAAAATAGTCTACATACAGGGGACCGAACTGAATGTCATGTCCCGCCCGGTCAGTAATGCCATACGGTAAAGAAAAGTTTAGCAAACGCTTAAGTTATCCAAACAGTTACTGAATATTTCTCACGAGCGTACTAGCCATCGACGAGAATCTTTTTTAAATAAAGAGAAAAAATCTGTTTTTCAAATTCCAGAACACTCTTGACGTAAATAGACGTATAAAACTATCGAGTAGTAAGACGCGGCACTAAAAAATAATTTCTCGGAAACTAAAGGTAACTAACTATTATAGGAGCGTAGAATGGATCTTTGTGAATAGAATGTCATTTAATAAGGGGGCGCCACAAAATAAAGGGTTGTGTAGTTTGTATTTTCCTCTTCACCTATTTGTTCGCCTACTGTCGAACAACTACATCCAGGAACGTTTAAAACCCAATTGGTTACTGAGGTTTATGAATTTATTCTTGACTATTCCAATGACACAATTGTTTTTAATTCGCAAACCACAAATTTCAGCTAACCAATATTTGAGTTTCGACTTGCCCAAGTCATTGGCAATTCATTAAATTGTGAGCATATCTATCTACTTATTCAAATCATTATTTAATAACTATTAAAAGTTTGAAAGAAAGGGCAAGGCCGGGGAAAGCAGAGGACATTAGTCTATGATATTTTTAGTCTGAATGCAAGAAGGGCTCTAGTACAGCATCGGCACTCACTCAAAGGAACGGCATCTCTTTGACATCCAACAGCGGTCTAATAATCTCAATGTTGACTAGGAAATTCGTGTTCAAGGATATTTAGCGCTACTTTATTCAACCTATCACACCTTTTGTTATTTACCAAATCCTTCACCACATCAACACCAGTGTTTTTTAAATCCTATCTTAAAAAGGAAAAAAACAAAGACAATTAATTAGCATATTATTATGTCAAGAGCTTTTGAATATTTAGAGGGGCCTGTATTTAATACTGGTTTGAGCAGTGGCGTACCTGAATATTTGGAACCTAACCTAACCTAATATATGCAATCAAATTAATAAACGTCCTAAAAGATACACTAACAAATGAGTACTGATTTGTTCCGAGGTCTGACTTTTGTTCACACACGCGCACACGCACGAACACGCACACACACATGCGCACACACTAAGGGCGGCATTAACAAAGAACCACTATCTAAAAATTTCCTAGTCTAAAGATTTCCTAAGAAATGCATAGCGGCGTTGATAAAGAGATTGTCAATGCCGCCCTTTTTGTTATTTTTTAAAGAGCCACAGCCTAAAAATGTCCTACTCTAAATATATCCTGTCACACTGAGGAGTGAGGGGGGGTCCGGACTCCCCTGGATAAATGGGCTTACTACGCTATGATATTCCTTCTCGTTATATAACTTTAAGAGGGGTAATTAAGGGGGGTGGAAGGGAACCCGAGTCCATGTCTGAATTTTTTGCAGTTTTTATAGCACTTGTTTTTTGGACAAAATAGCAATCTTAAAATTTCTTGAATATTTGTTATGACCATCACAGAATTTGATTAAAACTTTTTTATCTTTATTTAAAAAGTGTTTAACATTATAAACCTCACCTGGACACATAATATGCTATATAGTTTAGCTCAATAACAGCACAAACATACTTTTTATAACTTCTAAAAAAATCACTAAATTAAAAAACTTTTAAAAACTAATCGAGACAGTCATTTTTAAAAACCCTGATTTATGTCAAATAAAAAGAAAGGATTTTGTCAGATATAAATTTGGATTTCGCTATGTCTGTAGATAGATAAAATGTTTATTTGTGGTTAAAAAATTGTAACAATTCAACTTTAATTTAAGTGGTATAGTGCAACAAATCGAAAAACTAAGTCTAAAAAAATATTTATATAGACTTACCAAACAAAACCAAAGATGGGAGGTTTAAAAGCTACCATATAGTTTGATTATAATTTGTTCATTTTTATTCCTCTGATTTTTTTTTTTTAGATATTTCCCTTTGGTCACATCATGGCTGTTATAGTAGTCAGTTCAATCAAATGTTTTACAAATGCTCTTTGTTTGAGGGATGGGGGGAGTAAATACATTTAAAAGACTGGAGGATTTATTTTTGTAATTTGAATATTAATATCGCTAAATCGTATTTATATAAACCATATTTAATTACTTAATTTTCGCGAAAAATACATATACATTTTGTTTTATTTCGAACGTGTAGGGTTTATTATTAATTAAAAAATACCTCAATAAACTATTAAATATGTTTATATAACCATTTTGATTATCTAAGGAAAAATATCATACAAATACGTCTCGCGAAATTGTGTCTGGTCACTAAATAGAGCTTCTAGCCAAATAATCTATCGGTGGAGCTACCGTAGTCGGTGATTGAAACTTCCTCTTCTCCTAACAGATCGCTCTCCTGTAGGGGTATCGGGTTGGTTCGCTCCCAACCGTCGTCGGTAGAGGTCATGGCTTTCCGTGCGGTCTGCCGTTTCTTGAGGCATTTGTCGACCCGCTGTAACACTGCCGCTACCTCTGTCGTCAAACCGAGCAACTTGTCGGAGCTCTCGTCGGAGAAACGGGTCGCCGCTTTCGAATCGATGCCGGGAGAGTGGGGAACCGCTTCTGCAAACAAAAATTACAGGCAGAATTATCGTACTCTCAGAAGTAAAATACTAAAATATTTTGTTTTGTGTAGTCTTATGGTAAAATGGGGTTCACCCATTTTTTAAAAATGTTTTAGGTTTGCATTTCCTCGCTCACACCCTCTTCCTATTACCTTCTGCCGGGAATGATGCTTTTAAAAAAAATTGTATTTTTTATCAGTTTTTTATTCCTTGATAGTAATTTTATTTTGACTTTGGCTCCCCTAGTATGATTTTCAGGTTTTTAAAATTTTAAATCAATAAATATTTATCACTTCAAGGCTGATTTTCAAGCCCAAATAGGATATGGGGTGGGGTTTCGAATGTATTTTTTCACCCCGTCTTGTAAGGAAGAGATATTGCTATCTCTAAAGGGCACCCCGTTTATTAACTTTAATTATTATTATTATTACCCGCCTCGGTGGCGTAGTTGGCTAACGCGCTAGTCGTGTTGAGCTCGACCGCCGAGGACGGGGAGATCGAGGTTCGAATCTCGGTCGGGTGAACTGGGGGTGGTTTTTTCCTAAATGGTTTTCCACTCTCTCCCTCCACGCAAATGCGGGTTCACTTCCTCTAAATTCAACCCTCCCAATTCCTAATCCATTAGAGTAATTAGTACTTAAGCGTATAACCCGAACGGGTAGTAAGACGCGGTGCTAAATATTATTATTATTATTATTTTACTGTTAATATTTGAGAACCCCACAGGTCTGGTGATTGTATGACTATTATGATAAAATGTATTAAATAGCCACGCTATTATATTTGCTAATTACGGTATTTAAATATCATATTCTTTAAATTGAAAAACGACACTTGGTCATCAAAATTGAACCCCGTAGCTTTGACTTGGTATCATTGGCGTACTAAGCCAAAGGTCTCGGCTTCGATTCCCGAGTCCAGGTGGTAACTGGCAGCTAGCATAAGGTTCTTTACTGCAAACGTTGGCTGAAAGTGACCAATGCCAACCTATTAGGTAGTAATTATGGATAAGATTGTATTACTATTAAAATAACTATTTCAAAATATCTTGACATGGGTCACTTTCAAGAATTGTTTACAATAAAGAACCTTCTTCCAGCAGTCATTTGCACCTCTACTACATTAAACAGGGTATATTAATATACAATTGTAATTTGAAGCTCCCGAATAAATAATAATAATTATAAATCAAACGAATGACCTAAGATGGCGATCAAGTATTAAGTAGAAATGAGGGGTATAGGAGCTTGACCTTTGCTTATTTTTGCTGACGATGAGGAAAAGGAAATCGGAACAATGTCTACCTACGTAAGACAGAGAAAGACGAATAATAAAGGATCAATGACCCAACAACCACAAATGGACACACAATATTTAAGTACCTAGACGTGGTTTCAAGGAAATTGATCATCAGATTAAAAATAGTTTTTTATTTTTTACAGCTATAATAATTCGTGTATTAATCAACAATCCTTTTTTTTAAATATCATTTCAGTTAAGTGTTGATTTTTAAAAATTATATATATATTTCAATTTTACCTATTTAGTACAATAACTTTAAAATGTATTGTGAATTATTTCGCAACATTAATTCACACCTACATGTTAATAATTACCACCCCTAGGTTGGTTACACACATTACAAACAAATTTTATAGAACCAAATAAAGCATCGAGATATCAAGTCAATAATTAATATCAAAAAATTAAGCAATTTATAAATAGCATAAAAATAATGGTTACTCGTACACATAATTTCAACTCTTGCAGGTAGTGAGTCATTGTTAAATTCCACCATGAACATTACCAATACACAAAGATTGTTGACGTTACTGATTTGTAGAAAATTAAAATAAATTTATCTACCGAAGCAAACTCGTATTTGTCTTAGTTAACACATATTTTTGATACACAAATTTCAAAAATTCCGAATTTAAACTCGCGTACCTTTCCACCCCACCTTAAGGGTACATACTAAAAAAAAATAATAAAATACCTCTTAGTAAGTTTACCTAAAAAATCCAATCATTATTTTGATTACAATATAAATAATTCTCCTGATATAAATTTAGAACAAAAATTTCTATAGTTATTAAGAAAAATACAAATTTTTTCAAAAGTAATTCATCAGTAAACTACCTTTAATTTGAACGCTAGAATCAAAATTTTAAAAAAATAGCACCCTGGTATATTACCGTATAAGATCTAATTAACAAGTTTGAACAAAATCTATCGAAGAGTTTCAACTATAGACTCCAAATAGATTAACAGAATTGTAAGACCCACTTATTTAGACTCGGTGAATGAAATGTTTATATAGATATATTCATACAGTAGAACTTTTTAAATTCCAATTCCAAGATATATCTAAAAATTAATGCAAAATATCTAAAATTCGAACTAACCATCTTCATGTGTATCTAGGTAGCTGACACACAATAAATCAATAACCTCAAAATATGCTACATATAACCACACACATTCTATATATGCTATAAAACACACTCATACCCCAATAAATACATACAAAAAAGAAAAATTCAAACACCAAATATAAAAACTTGTAAAAATTAGCATACGAAACTTGCAGACTTAAATGAGAACCAACCCGCCTCGGTGGCGTAGTTGGCTAACGCGCTAGTCGTGTTGAGCTCGACCGCCGAGGACGGGGAGATCGAGGTTCGAATCACAATTCCTAATCCATTAGCGTAATTAGTACTTAAGCGTATAACTCGAACGGGTAGTAAGACGCGGTGCTAAATATTATTATTATTAAATGAGAATTGCTAAAAGCCGAGTCAACACATCCCCTATATTAGGCAACCCACTCACCGCTGGTGCGTAACTCCCCGCTTTCTCATTTACCATTGTGTCATTAGGTTAACTCCAACTTTATTTGACACCCTCGGTTTGGTAAAGCTCGTAAGCTAGGTTTGAAATGAGCACAAACCAGGGACAATGGATAATCTTCGAATCATACAAATGTATTTACTTCTAAAATTCGAATTAAATGTTATCTTTTTACCATCGATTTGAATAGAAATTTCGCGGGAAATCATGGTGGGTTGGAATTATACTGTTTTTCGAGTTAATTAATGTAGAATTAGTCAGATCCTACTGTATTATAGAAATGATTAATGTAGGGAAAAGATGGGAGGGGCAGATAGTAGAAAGTGTGCAAGTAAGAGGAGAAGAATGGAAGTAATTAAAGGATGAAGAGTGGTGGAAGGATAGAGGAAGATGGAGATTATTTACTAAATTGACGCAGCCACAGGCTGGAAACGGTTGATGATGATGATGATGATGATTATACGTATTATAATTTTGACGCTCGAATCCTCGTTTCGTGAAATCATTCGAATCCCATGATATTCAAGAAATTAGAGACTCTTAATGAAAAATTAAAAACTGTCGAAATCAAATAATACTCAGATTAATTATATATATATATAATCTGAGTACTATTTGATTTTGACGGTTTTTATACCCCCCAAAAAAGTATCTCGTATAAAATAAAAATTTTAAGCAATAATTGATAAAAAAATTTTAAGCAATAATTGAAAAAATTAATTATTATATAGAATTGTGTGTATGGAAAAACATTAAAATCGCAACAAAAAAAACAGTGAATTAATGTAATTAATTAATTAAATAACTAACATAAAAATGGTCCTCTTTGTTGTTTATGGAGTAATAGACATGAAAAACAGAAAGCATTTATCAATGTTACCAATAAGGATTCGGATTAGAGATTCGAAAGGAAATATAAGATTAGGATTCGAGAAACATACGATTCGACCCATCTCTTTAATATTTATATCCATGACTGTTTCCAATCTATGGTAAGTTTTTTATTCAAGCCATATATTTCCCACTACCGGCTTGCTAGGCTTGTCGTAGCTTCATATGTCTTATAATATAACTTGAGACTAGGACAGGCACAACATCCAGACCCCCGACCGTTAGCTTATCAATGTGAAACCAATCGAACCCAGGGCGTTTGATAATCTTATAAATAGGCCTATATATATATATATATATATATATATACACACACCTTTTACTTTATTTAGCACCGCGTCTTACTACCCGTTCGGGTTATACGCTTAAGTACTAATTACACTAATGGATTAGGAATTGGAAAGGTTGAGATTTAGAGGAAGTTAACCCGCATTCGCGTGGGGAGGGAGAGTAGAAAACCATTTAGTAAAAACCACACCCCCCAGTTCACCCGACCGAGATTCGAGCCTCGATCTCCCCGTTCTCGGCAGATTAGCTCAACACGAAACTAGTGTGTTACGCCACCGAGGCGGGTCACACCTTTGCACGATTACAAAAAATTTCTCTTCCGCGAGAGTAAAAACCCTGCATTCTCTTTACCTTCATTTCAAATATGACTTTGTTCACATTGACTACGTCATTTAACAAAAACAAAAAAACTTTTTAGAATATCCGCAAACAATATCTCTTATAGCCCATAGTAGTAATAATAATAATAATAATAATAATAATAATAATAATAGTAAATAAAACTCGTTCGGTCTTCGTTGAGCAAGAAAAACTGCCAGAAGAAATGTTCAACAGGTTCTTTTTAAGAAAACCTCTTCCGATACTCGTCTTGAATTCGATAGAGCAGAATCTTTCTCTCAAATAATCTCGTCCGCGGGATTTGAGCAAGGAGAGAATTCTGTTCTGTTCCAAGATACAAATCCACGGTTGAGGCGGATATAATTAGTAACCACGTACACGCTTCGGTGGTCTAACGCGCTACCCTCTCGCAGTAGGCTAGAACGTCGATGAAGGGAGGGGGGGGATCGATGCTCGAATCAAGGTCGGGTGTACTGAAGCTGGTTTGTACTAAATAGTTTTTTACACACTCCCTCCACGCCAATGCGGGGCACATTTCCTCTAAATATAACCTTAAAACCACTAGCGTAATTAGTACATAAGCGTATAACACGAACGATGCTAAAAACAAAA
>CABFWO010002183.1:30990-49232 GCA_902155825.1 Timema genevievae
TGAGATGAAATGGAGGACCTACAGTTTAACGTGGGATCCGAACCACGGTGGAGGCCTGGCATTCCTCACATTCACAAGTTGTGATTAATACACGTCTTGTCAGAGGGTGAAGGAAGGGTTTGGCAATCAGATAAGTCTGTGCCGGGACCGAGGATTGAACCCCGGACCCTCAGCACAGAAGTCTGACACCTTACCCCTAGACCGACAACAGAAATAATATATAGGTTTTTATCTTAACTTAAATTTTAAACAAACAATGTGTTTTAACGTAACCTGAGTATGCTATGTCATGAATCGGTAAAGAATCCTATCCACTGATACCTTATTCATCGCTGTAGGCTTTGTATTAGCTGAGAAAAAGGGATGTTGATAACAGAAAATAATATTTAGGTCCTATCCACATTCACGTGGAAGGAGACTGGTAAACCATTTAGGAAAACCCTATCCTCAATAGACATGAACGGGATTCAAACCCTGATCTCACCGTCCTCATCAGGCCAGTCTTAACACGAGAGGGACGCCTTAGATCATTCGACCACTGAAGCGGGTGATATTATTGTTATTTTATTGGTGTTGATAATATATATCTAAAGTGACAGCTGGAGATCACATGGATTGACGTATGGATACTTGAAAGGATATCTAGTAGCTTTTATAGCTGTCAGATAAGTTTCTTCCTAAGAACATTGGACTGTAGTAACTTTTCTAGCCGTCAGATAAGTTTCTTCCTATGAACATTGGACTGTAGTAACTTTTCTAGCTGTCAAATAAGTTTCTTCCTATGAACATTGGACTGTAGTAACTTTTCTAGCTGTCAAATAAGTTTCTTCCTATGAACATTGGACTGTAGTAACTTTTCTAGCTGTCAAATAAGTTTCTTCCTATGAACATTGGACTGTAGTAACTTTTCTAGCTGTCAAATAAGTTTCTTCCTATGAACATTGGACTGTAGTAACTTTTCTAGCTGTCAAATAAGTTTCTTCCTATGAACATTGGACTGTAGTAACTTTTCTAGCTGTCAGATAAGTTTCTTTCTGTGAACATTGGGCTGTAGTAACTTTTCTAGCTGTCAGATAAGGTTCTTCCTATGAACATTGAACTGTAGTAACTTTTCTAGCTGCCAAATAAGGTTCTTCCTATGAACATTGGCTTGTAGTAGCTTTTCTAGCTTTAAGTTAACATTTATAGTCACGGGAAAACCAGACTAGATGAGCCTAACACTTTGTCCGCGTGTCCACCGATACAATTTCCACCACATTAACCGGGGTGAACAATTCCGCCAGTTAAATAAGTCTTACGGTTAAAAAGAAACTTTCAAAACTAACTCATTTATAATACCGATTTTTTTTAAAAAAAAGGATAAATAATATTAATAAATAATGGTGCAATTACTGGTTTTCTAAATTCACAAAATTATGAATATCTTCTGAACGAATTAAAACATTTCTAAGTAGCTTAGAAAAATATATCTCACTTTTGTTTAGAATTAATTGACAATAATTCGTCTTGAAATACCTTCTTATAAAATCTATGGTTTATATTTCAGTTATACGAAAAACGGATTTATCAAGTTGAAAATGATACTTTATAAAGAAAGTTTTTGGAAATTAAATTAAAGTAATCCGAAGATTTAAAAAGTTAAAACCCAAGAGAAAACTACACTGCAAGTTAATTAACAAGTTGGGGAAAACAATTCAAGAATTACCGAGGCACCATTTTGTTGTTTATTAGAAGGGAGCTAAGCTTATGGGGAAAGAAAAGGGGTGGGGGGGTGGACTTCCTTTCCATTAAAACTATCTTAAATCCAAACTTCTACTCTAGATCTAGGGGTGTTAAAAACACGCCATATTTTTTTGAGTGTCAAAAACTTGAACAAAATAAATAAATTGTAAACATATTTTTATAAAAAAATATATTATCATCATTATAATTCCGTTCACTACCAATGTTATAAACGGCTTGTTCTAGAAGTGAGGGATTAAAACGTTGATTTAGAGGAAATGTTTCCGCATTAGCGCAGGAGGTGATGGGAAAACTATATTGAGTAATCGCTCCACAGTGCAATAACTTGGTTGCGAACCTCGGACCTCCTTATCAACGTGAATTCTATTAGTGATAGACCTTGTGGAAACCAACGTGCTTACCCCCTTCCTCCTTGCTCTTCCATCTATAATAAACGAATTATATTTTCTCAATTTTTTTAAAAAAATATATAGAACTAATGTTTTCCTCAACGCATGCCACTACCCGTTCCGAGCTATACGTACTACGATCGGCTTAGGTGACCACATGGTTTAAGGCGTCACTCTCTAAATAGACAGAACTGCTGCTGACAGGGAGATCGGGGGGTTTAATCCCGGACGGGTGTACTTATTGTTATTTTTACACAAAGTCTTTTCTACTCTACCTCCACGTAAATGCGTGTACACTTCCATCTAAATTCAACCTTCCTCCTCCCTAATATAATTAGTACATATGTGACTCGAATGGGTAGTAAGATGTGCCACTTCAGATGGTACTCTTCGTTTAACCTTGAAAGGTGGCAAGCCAAACCATACAAGCTTCAACTATGGCTCAGCTTGTAATATAAGGTCAGAGTGTAATCTGTCAAAGTCTGCTACCTTTGAGGTTAAGCGTAGTGTAAATATACTTTCCACAACTCTTTGTATATAATATCTTGCAGACCCACTTAGTGGCCGCATAGTATAAGGCGCTACTCTCACAGTAGACACTATACCAAAGACGGGGAGATTAGGGTTTGATCCCGGTCGGGTACACTGAGGGTGGTTTTTCCTAAATGGTTTTACACTATTCACTCACGCAAATTCGTGTGCACTTCCTCTAAATTAAACCTTCCCAATAGTGTCCGACAAATGGTACCAGCGACATTTCGTACCACTCGATTTTTCCGCGACATTTCGTACCACCCTATCTGAGACGGGTCTACTAATTACTTCAAAATATTTACGATGTGACAAATGGTAGCACTTATATCTATTTAGCCTTAAATAGTTAATATGTGCAAGCAAGGTTCATTACTTGATAGTAGATAGCTGTGAGAACGTCAAAATTGCAGTTAGTTTAAGTTAAAAAGTGAGTTAGGTCAGATAGGGTTAAGTTAGGTAAGGTTAGGTTTGGTTAGGTTAGGTTAGTTTAAGTTAAGTTAGATTTAAAATACTTGAAACGCTCCACTACCATTGCCATTCTCCTTTGCGACGTGACGTGACCTTGCATATGAGGTATCTTACACACTAATTAAACTAAATTCGCCTGAATTAATTTAAAACTGAAGACTTGTAGACCTTCCCATCAAGTGGTACCATTTGTCGCATCGTAAATATGTTAGTCATTAGTAGACCCTTCTCAGGTATCCACCCCCCTGAGTGGTACGTAATGTCACTGGTACTGAGATGTTGCTATGGAAAAAAAAAATTAGCTAAATAAACCAAATATTTCTTTAGAATAAACAAAGTTTAATTTTTTTCGCATGATGACCGTAACATTTGTTGAATACTTCTCAAGGTTGTCCTATAATTTGATAACTTTTTTCCTTAATCTAAAAAGTTTATCATCAAACTTAATAATTCAAGAACTGTTGATATTTATATAATTTTTTACCATCTGGTTTAATTTTTTATGTACTAACTGCGATGAGTGACCTGGTGGTATAGGGGGTAAGTTGTCAGACTTCTGTGCTGGAGGGTCCGGGGTTCAATCCTCGGTCCCGGCACAGATTTATCTGGTTGCCAAACCCCTTCCTTCACCTCTGACAAGACGTGTATTAATCACAACTTGTGAATGTGTGGAATGCCAGGCCTCCACCGTGGTTCGGATCCAACGTTAAACTGTAGGTCCTCCATTTCATCTCACAATCACCCTACCATTACACATTAGCGTAAGTGCGTATAGCCCGAACGGGTAGTAAGACGCGGTGCTAATCATAATAATAATATTGCACTAATGTTTCAGGAACGAGCTAGGTTGGAATTTAGAGGAAGTTTACCCATAGTTGCGTGGAGAGAGGGTGTAAAACCAATAGTGAAAAAAACCATCTTCAGTACACTCGACCTATTTTAACCTCTTATCTCCCTGTCAACGGCAGTCTAGTCTACTGTGACCTTGGACCACGCAGCCACCGAAGCGGGGGGTTGCAATGGCAAATCAAACTGCTGTACTGCGAGTTGAATATACTGGTCAGGCGTGGCCTCATGTTTTATCAACCCTGTCCTTCTCTTTAATCAGAAGACTTATCCCTCACGGTGTTTCTGTCTCAACAAATCCAACGTAGAGACGAGTTTGAAGGAAAGCTGTTAAATAAGTAGTGAAGAAGTTGTGGCTTTTCAGATGTAGCGGAGAGGTCTTTTTTAAATTATAAAAAGAGAAGAGAACCTTTCAACGATGTAAATATATATATAGGGTGTTCGGAAACTCAACGCCCAAACTGCACATATAGTTTGTTTGACCCAAAAGTAATACAAAATCCCTGTACACTTACATCCGTAAAACTACGCTAATAACATTAAATTGTGTTTAAAGTTTCGGTGTACAGCACCGGGAGAGCAAAGCTGTTAAAGCATGCGTGTACAACAGGTTGCATAGGAGTTAGGCGTGCGGCACTACACACCTCTACATCTTGGAGCAGAACATACAACAATCAATCGTAAACAGCACGCCAGTCCATCTAGGCGTCCATCACAGGAAGTGCTTGCCATTATTAGGTATGCAGTGCCGCGGGCCTAGCTTCTATGCAACCTGTTGTACACGCACGCTTGAACAGCTTTGCTCTCCCGGCGCTGTACGACGAAACTTTTAACATAATTTAATGGTACCTGTTAGCGTATTTTTCTGGATGTAAATGTAGAGGGATTTTCTATTACTTTTGGGTCAAACAAACTATATTTGCAGTTTGAGCCATGAATTTCCGAACACCCTATAAAATATATATATATATATATATATATATATATATATTACATACACACACGTTTTTGTTGCCAGGCGCTTCTGTAATATTATTTTATTTTCAAAGGGGGGATTGTGTGAGAGAGGGGACTACTTTCTGGGAATGGATGGTTTGAAACAGTTGTATATATAACTTTATGTGAGTTGTTTCGGTGGCCGCGTGGTCTAAGGCGTCATTATTGTGTTAGACTAGACTGCCGATGACAGTGAGATCGAGGTTATAATCTCTTTCGGGTGTAATGAGAATGCGAGTACACTTCTTCTAAATATATAATTTCTAATACTTATAAAACCATTAGTGTAATTAGTATACATGTGCTTAGCCCGAACGGGTAGTAGTAAGACACGGCGATAAAAAAATTAAAAAATTAAATACTTCTTATCCAAGTCTAATCTAATATTAAATTACGCCAAATTCTAAAACAATATATTTCTAATTGAAATAACACCAAAGTTTCCGTAGATCTTAGGCAACAGACATCCAAACATCCAGAAAGATTGATGAGACCGTTGTGGTGGACAAATTAACCGTCGAGGTTTGTGTTGTAGCCGACAAGACACGAACCTCTTCATAAAAGGTCGCAGGTTCCCCCCACCCCCATCATCCTACGCTCCGCTATAAGTTACCTTGCAGCGTACAATCTCTCTTCATCTTGTCGGCGATATCCACTTCCGGCAAGTCGTCTGAAGAATCCGCGTCTCCCGCCAGAACCGCCGCGCTACTCCTGGTTACGTCAATGGACGTTCCGGTGGGGACTCTGTCGTCTTCTTGACAATCTTTGGTCGGAAAATCATCCAGCTCCAAATCCGCGTTCGCATCATCGCAGGAGATTTCTTAAAAGTAGAGACATAGGGTGGGAAAAACAGATCTCAGAATTGTAAATTTAAAAAAAATCAACTTGTGTTTTAGGCTCGCTTTGCCGTCGTCCTTTTTTATCTGATTTCACACGGACAATATTTTACCGCAGTGTAGAATCGCTACTTTTTATTGTCCCATTAAAACAAAAGGTAAAAAACAACTCCTTGGGGTCAGCCCGCAATCAAGCTATACCGACCAATCCACCGTCAGCTGTTGTTGAAGAAAGTGCTGACTTCTGATTTCTCGGTTGCGGTATGACTTCATGGAGTTTTTTTTCTCTCTCTGTATGATTCCATCCTTACCTTCCCTATCCGAACACCCGAGGATGTGGGCAGCGACCCTCCAGTTGTGATCGGCTTCCATGAGCTGGTTGAATTTATCCACCAGCTGGCTGCCAAACACATCTAGTTCCTTCTTGGGATTGTCATCAGGGCAAGAAGTTATACCGCTACGTAGGCTCTCCGCACTCCTCTCTTTGAAATCATGAGGAAAAAGGAGGAATATTTTGAGGGTTCAAAGGATAGTTAAATATCTAAATATTTACGTGAGCATGTTGTCGTTTTCTACCTGGAAATAATGATCTGGTATGGAAGCGAAAACACTGATGAAATGTTTGATACATTTGGAGCAGAAACTTGGATTCTCAGGACGATGAAAAATACATATTTGAGAGGTTTGAAATGTGGGGCTGTAGAATACTTGAGAAGATCAGGTGGACAGACAGGGTGACAAATGAATAGTGGGTGAGAAGAGAACCATCTTGGATGTGATTCTTCGGTGCAAAGAAAAGTGGATCAGATACATCCTTTGGAGGAACTGTCTTCTGTGTGACGTCATAGGAGGAAAGGTTGAAGGAAATAAGAGCTTAGGAAGGAGGAAGTTACCAATATTAGATAACTTAAAGGAAAGAAGAACATTCTGGGAGCCGAAGGAGGAGGCAAAGGACAGGGAGCATTGGCGGTATAAGTTCACCGATAAAATGAATGGACCTGTCATAAGATACAACATCTAATAATGATAGTAACTAATAATAGGAGCGAAGATACATTTTATAAATAGGTTTATTAAGGGGTTGTTACACTGTCATATTTCTTTTATCGATACGGTACATATCTAAGATATTTTATCAAATAATATATTTTACAAAAGATGTACCTCAGACCCGGGGTTTTATAGCCAAATCTGAAAGCTTAACCCGTAATACATACATAGGCCTACTTATCAGATTGCATCATTTATTCCGCGCGATTGTTTGAGCGAGAAAATTAAAGCCACTCACTTTTCAATCTTTTTCGTTCTTGCATCAGGCCTAGTAAAGTGACTACAATGTCACAGGCAGTGGAAATTAAAAAAAAACAAACACCAGCTATCGTAGCTATGAAGAAACATGAATCTTTATTCAAGTCTCTTTTAATCCGAATAGTGCAAAGGTTTAGAATTTAAAAAGTCAGAACTTACGTAAGGCGTCACCTGCAGATTCTTTCAAAGCTGGATCCCATATTCATGAGCACCCATAAATGGGTTGTAGGGGAGCTTCAGCATTCAGCATTCCGCATCATCTACTTTTTTTTTGTTAATTTTAATTTTAAAAAAATCGTGTATTTGGGATTAGTCTTCAATTTGCTACTAACAACTTTGAATCACCAATATCCGAGATAACAGATAAAATGTGTGTTTCCTCCCATTCCGTCTCCATCAGCTTTCTTTTCATTTTGTTCTGTTCAGTAAACTTGTGAATGATATGTTTCTTTACCTGGGTTCAGTTACAACTAAATTTGATTTTTTGTAAATTTTTCAGAAACTTTTATTTTTTACGAAAACTGTCTCTTGAAACTCACATATATTTGGCTTAGAATTATGTTCAGATCCTCTAAATTCCCCTCCCAAAAGGTTAAATTCCTGAAATATTCTCTCCTGACTCCAATCCATCCTTCATTCGTAAAACTCAACATGCGCACCCTTGAACCCATTACAAGCTTTTGTTTCAACTGAATGGCTTCAAGGGGGAAAAGCACATTAAGACAAGAAGCTCACCTGTAAGACCCTCGTCCTCCGGCGCGGCACAGTAAGGCTCCTCCGCCTCCAGTTTGGCCAGAGTCCGGTTCATGTACCTGAGGAGGTGGTCCATGCCGTACATCAGATCCTCGACGGAATCCTTGGCCTGGACCCGCTGCCATTCGTCCGATACGGCCGCTTTTACCTTGAGGAGGGTCAGACTGTCAACGTGGACCAGGGGCTGTCATGACAGACAAATATTCATAGGAAAAACCTTATCTGACAGCTAGAAACTACTACAGTCCAATGTTCATTGTAAGGACCTTACCCGACAGCTATAAAAGTTACTACAGTCCGGTATACAGAGGAAAAACAAAATATGACAGCTATATAAGCTACTACAGTCCAATATACAGAGGAAGAACCTTATCTGGCAGCTATATAAGCTACTACAGTCCAATATAAGGAGGAAGAACCTTATATGATAGCTATTTAAGCTACTACAGTCCAATATACATAGAAGAACCTTATCTGATAGCTATATAAGCTACTACAGTCCAATATAAGTAGGAAGAACCTTATCTGACAGCTATATAAGCTACTACAGTCCAATATACAGCTAGGAAGAACCTTATCTGACAACTTAACTAAATCTAGTCTACTTTCACGTGGTCGTCGGACAATTTATTTCTATCGGTAGCGTGTATGTCTACTGAGCTAAGGGCCTCGGGTTCGACTCCCGCCAAGGCTGAAATATTTATCATTTGATGAAATGTGGGTTAACCCCTTTCACTATGATAAATACTTTTTTGGGGGGAGGGGACAGATGGCTATCTGTTTTAGATTTAAGCTAGTTTCTATGTCGTTCGCTGTTTTAATCACGCAGCTTAGAAAAATGTACGTTAAATATTGCAAACAAACTAAAAATACTTTTATGTAGTATTCATGCGTCAAATCACATATTTTTATGTCACTTTTGATGGATAGTATAATAATCTATAAAATAATTTATTAATAGTTTAAATTGTTATCGATATAGTTGACCTCAAAAAAAGTTTTTATTTTCTATAGACTATCAAAATTAGAGTTGCCGGACTATTGGCACAGGAATCCGCTTTTCAACGCTTCAGACCTAGGTATGTGTTTACATCCTCTCTCCAGGCGGTTTCTTTAGCATTGCATTGAGGTTCTGCCGTATCACCGTCGGACATGCGGCCAAAAGGATTCGTGTCTCGTATTGTCTGGTAGGGAAATGATGGAAACTTCGTGGTTTTAATCGTGTCCTAGTTTTTAAGTGGTAGGCCTACCCCTTTCCCCACTTATGGTTTCCCACTTTACCTCCACGTAAATGCTGGTACACTTCCTCTAACCTACAGTTTTATATTTCTCATATTTCCCCCTCTCCATCTCTTATTTGTATGGCTGGAGGCCGTAGAAGCGTAAATATGGCGGATGGCGCCCAAGACAAACTTATATTACCAAATTACACTCCTATTGTTAATACAATATTAAACTTACAATTTTACTGTTTTTTTTGTCACTGCGTCTTACTACCCGTTCGGATTATACACACATGTATATATATATATATATATATATATAAATTATGCTAATGTGTTAGAGATTAGGAAGGTTATATTTATAAGAGGAGTAACTATATTTGCGTGGAGGGAGAGTCTAGAAATCATTTAGTAAAAAACAGTTTCAGTAAACCCTACCAGGGTTGTTGCCAATATTTGCTCATGAATTTGGCACCCAGGGTATGTCACGTGACCCATATACCTCACACAGGTGGGACGTGAAGTACTGATACAACCATAGAGTTTTAAGGCGTTAGTTTTGTATTTCAACTTGTAATCGTTGAAGAAAAAAGGAAGGATCCGTACTTTGAACTCATTTGGTTTTGTCCGGTCCCGAGGTGGGGGTTTGGGTTCAATACCTGGTCGGGTACACAAAGTGTGGCTTATACTAAATGGTTTTTCCACTCTCCCTCCATGCAAATGATAGTAAATTTCCTCTAAATTTTTTTCTTTCTCATCTCTACCACATTATATTTACATGCATATGTTATTATTATTATTTTAAAATAATTGAAATTATCTATCAAAAGTTACTGTTGAAGATTCCATACTTAACGTATGAAAATATATTTTCAAAAATTTTGTAAATTTTGTGATTTTATGAAAGGTTTTTAATCTGTATAAGTCGGACTGTAACTATTTATTTAGGACCTAAGGAAAAAACACACTAGATTTTAATTTCTTTTTAAATGAATGTGTGTTGTAAATGTTTTTAAGAACGGATAGAAGAGGATTGCATATTTTATAGTTTGGGGGAAATTTGAGTAAAATTTGAAAGTATTACTAGAATGTTACTTACATTTTCATTGTCTTCCATTTTGATAAGTGATATGACCAATTTTATTAAGACATTACAAATAATTAATAATATAGTTTATGAAAGCTTGGGATCATATTAAACGAAATTATTGATTTGAAAGCAAATTGTCATAGAAACAAAATAATCAAAAAGGCAAAGAGAAAAGTTTCGTGGAGCAATAGTCTTATTACTACTAGACTGCTCGGGCTTTACCATTGTTTCAACGGAACACGCGAATAGCATCTACCTTTGGCGGTGACGTCCTTTGAACCCAATTGCACATGCGCAGATGTTTATTACCGGGCAACAACATGCTTAGCCTTTCTCTACTGTGCATATATGTATATATCTATACGCAGAGTTTTAAAACACACACACATATGCAGGCTGTTCGGAAACTCAAAGCCCAAACTGCAAAATATATAGTTTGTTTGAATCAAAAGTAATACAAAATCCCTATACACTTATATCCGGAAAGCAATGTTAATACTATTAAATTGTGTCCAAAGTTTCGGTGTATAGCGCCGGGAGAGCAAAACTGTTCAAGCATGCGTGTATAACAGGTTGCATAGAAGTTAGGCGCACGGCACTACATACCTCGACATCTTGGAGCAGAACATATCCCAATTAATATTAAACGCCAAAGCATTTCATCTAGAAATGCGAATACGTTCTGAGGTTCATCATTAACGGTCCTACATCACAGAAAGTGCTTGCCATTATTACATGTGCAGTGACGCGCGCCTAACTCCTATGCAACTTGTTATACACGCATGCTTGAATAGCTTTGCTATCCCGGTGCTATACGCTGACATTTTGAAAACAATTTAATGATATTAGCATAGTTATCCGGATGTAAGTTTAGAGGGATTTTGTATTACTTTTGGTTCAAACAAACTATATGTGCAGTTTGGGATATGAGTTTCTGAACATCCTGTGTATATGCACAGTGCTTTAATACACGTATGTATATCTAAGTATTAAGCAAGACGCTGCGCATATTTATATATGCGCAGATTCTTACTTTACGTCTGGACTATCTATCTATCTATCTATCTATCTATGTGTGTGTGTACTAACTAGTAATCCCGCATGGCGCTGGCCATGACCCACTGTGGTATAAAAATTATATAAGCCCACCCCTCCCCCCATGGTGCCTGATTTCATTTTGAAACGTTATTTCTGAAACGTAATTCTAAACCAGACTAAAAATATTTTCTTCAAAAATTTGTTAAAAATATCCTAATTAAAAAGCTAGCTAAAAATTTAAAAATCCGGCTTCGAGGTGCATTTTGACCCACTTCAGTCCACCTATGTTAAAAATTTCAGATCTCTGCGTGCCGTAGATTTGGCTGGGCATCGCACACAAACAAACAAACAAACAAACAGGCAAACACTTCCTTTTATTGTTATAAATTCGGTAGGAAGGAGGAAGGTAGAATGTGTAAGAAATGTACACATACACATTTTTCTGTGAACAGAGAGAGGAAACCAATCCAGGAGAAACCACCCCAGTGCAAGCCTGGGTTCGAACACTGAACTGAAAGTTCACCTGTAACCCAGACAGAATGAGACTGATGCCTTTGTACGTTTTCCCACCGTTAAAGGTAAGAAAACAAAATAGTTCACCCAAAGGGAAGCCGTGAATTAGGGGGGTCCTAATTCAATTCCAAGTTAGACAGATCGGTGTGTTACTGCAAGTCATACTGTCATAGATTAAGTTAGTCTGTACGTCTTGTCCTACCAGTGAAGTGCGGGAAGGGAAGCCAAGATTTCCCAGGTTAATTTATTCTACGTTTTATTTGGCGTGTTTTAAAATGAAGAGCATTGAAACAAAAATAATAAATTTTTAAGTAATTCTATAAAATGGAAGTAAGTCTTAGATTGTCACAAAAATATTTTTCTTATCTTCGAGTGGTGTTTTTGTAAACTTTTTTTTCACTCTTCTTCAACTCAAGGTATTTGGAAATTAATAGCCAGAGCTATTATTTATGCTGATTAGTGGGAATTACTCCATCTAGATATCATATTCTGAAAATTGAAAAATGACACCTGGACACGGGTTCGATTCCCGTGTCCAGGTGTCATTTTTCAATTTTCAGAATATGATATTAAGGTATTTGGTTTTTTCATGAGAATGGCCTATAGAAATCTTCCTGCAAGGAGGAAGATTAAAAAATCACAAACCCGCTTCGGTGGTCGCATGGTCAAACGCGCTACTCTCGCAGTAGACTAGACTGTCTAAGACGGGGAGATCCAGGCTTTAATCTCGGTCGGGTGTACTGAGGGTAATTTTTTCTAGAATGGCTTTCCACTCTCCCTCCAAACAAATGCGGGTACATTTCCTAAAAATTTAACCTTCCTAATTTCTAAAACTATTAGCGTAATTAGTACATAAGCGTATAAACCGGACGGGTAGTAAGACGTGGTTCTAAAAATAAAGCCCCTAAAATAATATATCTGTCTAGATTATAGGACAATAAAAAGCTGATTTTGACATGCAAATTATTGCTGTTCAGGTGCAGGTAGTAGAGTGAGTGTGTGCACTCGTCATAGGAAGAGGGAACGTGTTATAGGCGGATATAAAATAGGCTTCGCAGGGTGAATTTATTTGTTTCTTACCTCTCTTTCTAATTCGTACGTTGGTGTCTTAGGTGTGATAGTTCTTAGAGTGCTTAGGTGCGTAAAGTTAATATGCAATCCGTTTCGCAAAATATCTTCGAAATCGCCAAAGTTGGCAACGTCATGATTAAATAGTTTGTGTTTAAAAGTCGCACATTAAATATTCCAATTGAATAAATAATTTTCTACCTCGGTTATAAATTTTCTCGACGTGCACACTGTATTTTTTTTTTTAAGTTTACCAAGTTTATGACGTAAGCGTTCTTTCCTTAATACACAAGTTTTGATGTATCGTGACATTTTTCGTGTCATAAATATTTGATCAATCTACTCCATCAGACTAAAGAAAAGTGTCAGAAGTAAAAAGTTTTCCGAAATAATTTACTGTAAATAAGTAACCAGGTGTTGGACGAAAGCTATTTAGTAATAGAGTCCAATTTTGATACAAAATGAACCTTTTTAGACGGTTCTAAAATTTTATAAAAATGTTCCATTTAATCATACGTATCCGATATCTAAACTTAGTCGGTAGCATGTCTGCCTACTGAGATAAGAGGTCCCGGGTTACATTCCTGGCATGGCCGAAACATTTATCATTAGTTATATGTGGGTTTACCCTTTCACAGTGATGAATTAACGGCCGGAGGACTGGATGTTGTGCCTGTCTTAGTCTTAAGTTATATTATAAGGTATATGAAGCTACGACAGGCTTAACAAGCCGGTAGTGGAAAAGATATGACTTGAATAAAAAACTGACCACAGGCTGGAAACAGTCATGGATCAGAATCTGTTTTTAGGTTAAATCATGGTTCGCGTGTTTAGTAAGCACAGGCCCAGACTCTAACTATATATAAAGTTAGAACATTTAATTAACACTTATATAAAAACTGCCAAACTATTTGTAGAGTTATATTTATATAAGAACAAATTATTTAAATGTGAGTACAATAAATGACATTTTGTAAACATTGTACCAAACTATTGACCACATTTTGGCTGACACTGAAATTAGTAATTGTAAGACAACCTAACTTCTGCGCCCACGTGACGCCATCTGTTTCCTCGCACTCGTTTAGCCACCATTATTTAACAAATGTTGAGCGTTGTAGCCACTAGCCAGGTTGTTGCGGTAGCGGCAGAGCTTATACGCATGCGCGCATCAGTTAAAGCAGTACCAACCTTGCGTTTTTTGCATACAAATATATTTATCCTACAGAAAGCTATCCAGAAGATAAATTCAGTTCATAATACGCGTAAAACATTAAAGTGGCTGATAACCTTTATCTGGATGCTAACTTACTTAAACCTCCCGTTAGCTATATTCATCCGGTAGTCATAAGACTGGCCCTAATAAATTTATATTTTATTTATTGTTAATAAAATAAACAATCGTAGGTTACTATGGGAAAATGTAGAAAGTTCAAATCTGTTAGACAAATATGAGAACTTCTAATACGCTTTAAATTATATTAAATTAATTTAAAAAAATATTTGCCTGGGTGTTTATGGGGTTTAAGATATAAACATTGTTGTCTTGGAAAATTTGAGTAGTGTGACTTTCCTTCTTTTTCACCTGTACTCTTCATATGTTCATGAAATGTCGACATTTATCAAAATCTTGAGTTCGATTTTTTTTATGATCACAATACTTCTTTTTCCAAGAGATCGAAAGAAAGTAAAAAATAGTTAACTTTTTTTTTAAAGGTGATTTTCATCAGTTTTCAAACGCTCGTCAGTTTTGATTTTTGCTAGTTCCTATATTCATCTCAAGAGATGGAGCATTAAAGAGATTAGAAAACTTTTCGACCAAACTTAATTTGTACGAACATGAAACTACGCCATTTCCTGGGGAACATGAAATGGGAAAGTTATAAATCTCTCTTTACTTCCCCCCTTTCTTCTACCCCCCCAAAAAACCCTTCGTGAAGCGATGTCTTAAATTATTAAAACTCAATCGTTTTTAAAACTACCCAATTTTATTTTCTTTGTTTATTTTACCATGGACATTTAAGATCCACTTTTAAACATAAGATTTAACTAAAGCCCAATTTTCATAGGAAGAGCCTATAATACCGGATTTGGTGGCTGCATAGTCTAAGGCGTCACTCTTGCAATAGATTAGACTGCCAATGACAGGAAGTTCGGGGTTCAAATCACGGTGGATTTTTCTAAATTGTTTTCAACTCTTTCCCCACGAAAATGTGGGTACACTTCCTCTAAATTCAGTCTTCTTAGTTCCTTACTCACTAGCTTAATTAATACATATGCGAATGGCCTGAGTAGGTATTAAGATAATAAATAGTGGATACAGTAGTAAGATAATAAGGAGCTGGTACAGTAGTAAGATAATAAAGAGCTGGTACAGTAGTAAGATAATAAAGAGCTGGTACAGTGGTAAGATAATAAAGAGCTGGTACAGTGTTGAGATAATCAAGAGTTGTTACAGTGATACGATAATCAAGAGTTGTTACAGTGATACGATAATCAAGAGTTGTTACAGTGATACGATAATCAAGAGTTGTTACAGTGGTACGATAATCAAGAGTTGTTACAGTGGTACGATAATCAAGAGCTGGTACAGTGGTACGATAATAAAGAGCTGGTACAATGGTAAGATAATAAAGAGCTGGTACAGTAGAAAGATAATAAAGAGCAGGCAGTAATATAATAAAGAGTCTTTTAGAAAATATAAACATATTTTTTACTATATTATTATTGTTATTTTATAGGTATTGATAATATCTATCAAAAGTGACAGCTGTTGATAACATTACTTGACGTATGAACACATGAAAGTAGATATTGTAACTTTTCTAACATTCAGATAAAGTTCTTCCTATGAAAATTTGAACTGTACCTAAGCTGGCCTCTTGACGAGTCATGCTTCAATTTTGTATTTGAGAAACATAAAATTGTATATTAAATCAATCTATATGTTATATTATAATTTTAACTCCAGTAGACCTGTTTCAGTGGTCGAATGGTCTAAGGCGTCATTCTCGCAATAGAATGGACTGCCGATGACGGTGAGATCAGAACTCTAATCCAGATTGGGTGTTTCCTAAATGGTTTTCCATTTTATCTCTCTACGCAAAAGCGGGTACAATTCTTCTGAGTTAAACTTTCCTTATCCCTAACACAACGAGGTTATTATTAGAACGTATGAGTATAAACCAAAGTTGGTAGTAGAATGTGGTGCAAACTTTTTTCCTAGATCCAAAATTAAAATACTCTTGAATTTTAAAATTTGTTGTTACATTTTAGCCGTGCAAGCTTTCATTAAGAAAAAATCGAAGAAAAATCAGTTGGATATAATTCTGTTAATCATTTCATACAGGAATAGGTTTCCGTTTTAAATATAAATATATATATATATGTGTGTGTGTATATTCGAGATCGCTCTGGCATAAATCAACTTACCGAGCGTAGCGAGGTTCTGTTTTAACTTTACCATTTGGCATATAGCTGTCTTTCCGGATATTTTTTTTCCGTGACAACTGTCAACTCTTAAACCAATTTTAACGAAATCTAGCAGGATATTTCTCTGATCCTTAATTTCTTGATATAATTTACCGTTTAGATATGGAGGCCAATCAAATGGTTTTTTCGTTTAATATTTAATCTACATTGATTTAAATTAATTCTTTTTATGCATTCGAGTGAGGACCTATGGCTTATTATATACAATTTTGGTATATATTATGGGGCTTAAGTCTTCAAACCACGTGATTAACGGTTATTTCCTATATTAATAAAGTAATATTAAATAATTATATATTTTTTCCTGTCTAACTTGTTCACCAAGGAAAAATATCAACCTGTAATCCAACAAAAAATTATGGAAGATATTACTTACTTACTTACTTACTCTATGGCAGTAGGAACTCGAAAGTTCATTGCCGCACCTACAAAAGTACGAACCTATCCCTATCTTGAGCCAGTTCTATCCAGTCCACCTCATTATAACCCTATCCCTATCTTGAGCCAGTTCTATCCAGTCCACCTCATTATACCCTATCCCTATCCTGAGTCAGTTCTATCCAGTCCACCTCATTACACCATATCCCTATCTTGAGTCAGTTCTATCCAGTCCACCTCATTATACCCTATCTCTATCTTGAGCTAGTTCTATCCAGTCCACCTTATTACACCCTACCCCTATCTTGAGCTAGTTCTATCCAGTCCAACTCATTATAACTCTATCCCTATCTTGAGTCAGTTCTATCCAGTCCACCTCATTATACCCTATCTCTATCTTGAGCTAGTTCTATCCAGTCCACCTTATTACACCCTATCCCTATCTTGAGCCAGTTCTATCCAGTCCACCTCATTATACCCCATCCCTATCTTGAGCCAGTTCTATCCAGTCCACCTCATTACACCCTATCCTTATCTTGAGCCAGTTCTATCCAGTCCACCTCATTATACCCCATCCCTATCTTGAGCCAGTTCTATCCAGTCCAACTCATTATAACCCTATCCCTATCTTGAGCTAGTTCTATCCAGTCCACCTCATTACACCCTATCCTTATCTTGAGCCAGTTCTATCCAGTCCACCTTATTACACCCTATCCCTATCTTGAGCTAGTTCTATCCAGTCCACCTCATTACACCCGATCTCTTTCAGGTCTATTCTAATGTTATCCTCCCATTTGCATTTAGGTCTTCTCACTGGTCTCTTCCCATTGGGTTTACCAGTCAATACCCCGAACTTGGTTCTGGATTGCCAATGGAAGATATTAAAACTTGGATTACAAATATAAATATTAAGTCTGTAGTAACAATAAGAACATGGCAAAAGCGAGGTCCACTGTTCACAGAAATACTGGATCATATTCCTAACAAAGCCTTTGTCTGGGTGCTCACATTTCAGTACACTCGTGAGTTGTCTTTGGATGTCAAGATACTTTTGTACCAACCTGTACATTTAGTTTTCTCGATTGAAGTTTGTTATGTGACCAAAATTTCTGTTCGCAGAAAGTATGAATCACCATTAAATATTCTACAACTTTTGAAAAAAAAATATTACAATAAGATTGGGGGAATAACTTCATGGCTCGAAAACATGATATGAAATAATTCCGTTTCTGAAGAATCAATCGTCTAGAAGCATTTAATCTCTACTGAGTGATTCTTCGTAGAACAGAATAAGGAAACCAGAAATATTTCGTAATCTTTTTTTTTTCTGACTGAAAAAGCTTTTTATAGTAAGAACGTGGTACGCATTAATACAGACGTTAGACTACGTATGATACAGAAAAAAAAAATGGTGGGGTGGAAAGGGGAATGTCCGTTCCACTCCAGTGAATGGAGGGAGGGAGGGGGTTTCAAATTCGGATGGTCCCAATCTTGAAAGTCCAGGAGGCGCCCCCCTCCCCCTCCCGTGGAACCCATAAAACAAGTACGTGACCGCCTCGTCAATCGT